>JANUSC010000283.1:0-296918 GCA_025200525.1 Camellia lanceoleosa | reverse complement strand
CTCTTTTCCCCCTGCATTTTGTATCCCAGGTTATTTTTTGGGGGAAACTTGAATTATTCCTCTCCATTTTTTTCCCCTTTTCTCCCCTCTTGGTTGCCTATAAAACCAAAATTTCTCCTAGCTCTGTTTAAGGGTTGGAAAATTCTGTTTTGAGCTCTCAGATTGAAGCCTCCCTCTCCCTTTACACTTCAAGCATCCTAACCATCCAAGTCTTAAGCACCCTTTTCTACACCACCACTCTAGGCACCACACCACCACCTCCATTCCAAATGCCACTTCTGGAGCAGCCTTTTCTCCGAGCTTAGGAAGCAACATTTCTTGGTCCAAAGGATGTCAAAGAGTTGGTCTTCAAGGGTGTCATTTCTCTCCTCTTTGACCCTTTTCTTGGTTCATATCTTAACTTTTGTGCTTGCATATTTTGGCTCCGACTCCTAACTAGAAATAGGCTTATTTTGAGCCATATTCCATGTTTGATTGAGGGCCTCTCAACATTGAGGCCTCCTTGTTGCACTTGCTTCATTATCTCCCTAATATGCCATTTTGCACATTGTTTTTGGCTTATGTATGAACTGTTTTGGAGGCATGTTGTAAACCGAAAAGTAGCTTATTTTGAGTCCTTTCTTCAACATTGTTGAAGGGCTCATCACCTGCTTGGGCCCCTTTTGTCAGCTTGCCTTATATCCCCTTTAGCCCCATGTTTGCATGATTTGTTAGCCTTCTTTTGCCTCTGTTTTGGCCTATTCCAAACTAAAATAACCTTATTTTTGGACCCCATCTTTCATGTTTAATTAAGGGTCTTTTGTCTGTTTGAAGCATCCTTTTTATACTTTGTGTTATAGCCTTTTTGGCCTTATCTTGCATAGTATTTTGAGCATACTTGTACAATTGTTTTGGGTTTGACCATCAACCTAAAAGGTCATATTTTAGGTCCTCTTAACTTTGTTAAGGACCTTTCATATTTTGGGGCCATCATGCATCACTTCTACTTCTTTTGTCCTCCCTTAGGCCCATAATTTCTTTTTGTACAAGAGAGTTTTTCCATACTTGTGTCTGTTTTTGTGGCTTGTGGTAAATCAAAAGTACTATATTTTTGGGCCTCTCTTCAACATTGTAGAAGGCCCTTCTCAGTTTAGGGTCGGCTGTCACTTGCTTCATTATCTTCGCTTTCTAGTCGTTTGCATGCTAGTTTAGCCCTATTTATGCTCATCGCTTTGGCCTTCTTAAAATGTAAATATGATTATTTTTGGGTTGTCGGACTCTTATTCACATTCCATGTTCAAATAATGCATGCATTATATAGTTAGAGGTCATTCCAGATGCCTAATTTCATGTTTTGACCTTATTCCATGCACGGATGTCATTTTGTCATCTTTCTGGCTGCTTAAGATCACTTATTGCCTTTAAAATTTACATGATAGTATGCCATATTCCAGTTTTTGCCATGTCATGTTAGAGTGGCATTTCGTGCTTAGGGTCGGTTCGGTTTGGGCGCACGGTGCATGCATCTCGAGTGTCTCATTTTCATCTAATGGCCTCTTTATGTGAGTGTGGCTCAGATCCACTCGTTAGTGTAAGTCCATATTGCATTGTGTATGCTATTTCATTCCATAGCATTGTGTATGCTAGGTTGTATGTTAGTGCATTGTGTATGCCATGTTACTGCAGCACGGTATGCTGGCTCATAGCATGTTGCATGTTAGGATGTATCTTAGTTGCATTTCATGCATGTCATGTATATTGCATTGTGTTCGGATAGGATTAGCCCGGTTACGTGAAAACGCAGGGGCATTGTGATTTCGAAAGTGACAACGTGTCTCAATTCCCCAAATAAATGACACTTCAGATTATCCATGATGGAGTTAGGTTTTAGTTGAGTTTTCTGTGCATTCATTCTATATTGAGTTGTGCATTCGATTCTCGACCATCATGCATCGAGATGCGGATTGCGGCACGAGGATCGAGGCATGCATACATTTGTGAAAATACATGGCCATGCCCCCTTTCCTCGCCTCTCGCTGTAGCAAATCAAGAATCAAATAGCTTCCGAGGTTTACGCCGCTTCCAAAAAACCATTGCAAACATGTGAGGCTAATTGGGGCATCACAGGGGATTTCTATGGCGGCCTGACATGCATCATTTATCATCTAGAGAAGAGTCAAGACACTCGCTTGCATGCCGCTTTATTATTTTTCTAGTTAATTTGTAAATTAATTAGGGTTTGTACATATTTTGACTCAGATTATTTATTTGACTGCATTTATTCTAATCGTATATTATTCATTCGACTTTCCGCGCCGAGGGGCATAATTGTAATAATCGTGAAAGCGTGAGTGTGATGTATGTCTTCCAACCCCACGCCTTTTCTTCCCTTTTATTTACCTCGCTTATGATAGTTAGATTAGGCATGTTTCAATTAGCATACAAAGATGATAGCATGTTTGCATTCATTCATCTGTTTTCCATGCACTGCCCTATCATACTAATCGCATTTGTATTTCAATTCCAAATTGAATACTTGATAGCTTGCATTTCATATGCCATGTTTAGAATAACCGAGCCCCGCTTATAGTTGCATTTTTGCATGTGTTGTATTAGGCATTTTATATATTTAGGATCATGCATGGATTTCTAATCTGTTTTGTTTTGGCTTGGAGTACTTTGTGAGTTTTATGCTTTAGCATCCTTGCATGCATGTGAGTGACTGCCAGAATAGCATGCTTACCATGAGGCTATCTCGCTATGTGATATACCGCTGAATGCTCTGTGGAGTGGAGGTTGGGTTATTTGGATTGGGACAAATCATCAATCGTGAGTTTTAAGCCCACTAGATAGTGGCAAAACCATGCTTTTTCTAAGCCCACCGAGGGTGGCAAAATCAGATTTTAAGCCTACTGAGGGTAGCAAACCATCTTTCAAAAACAAATATGAAATGTTTGTTCCAATTGCTTACTGACTATACTTTGTATGTATGCAGCACATAGTAAACCTAGGCTAATAACCTAATAAGAGCACACAAAGTTTTCAAAACTAAATATCATGAGTTAGTAGAGACCTGCCTTTGATCATGAAGCGGTGCTCAATGGCGACCTTTCCCTAATTGTACCCAAGTTCCCGAAATAGCCGAGGCAACTTTTGGTGATGACTGACACGTGACCTTAGGCAACGAGTCGTGGTTTCCTAAATTTCCCAAAGTAAAATATTTAGGTGGCGACTCAGATTCCGCAAAGCACCCATGTTTGGCACTTCTTTCAAAAATCTGCTTTCAAAATGATTTCGGATTTGGACTCTTTGGTTCGTATTAAGAACCGTGAACACAAATCGAGTCCGAGTCAGAATGTAGGCCCCCGGGCTTGTTACACCTACTATCCTTAAAGACTACATAGAATATGCAAGAGGTTGCCAGGCATGTCAAAAGCATGGCACAATAAGGCACGTGCCCATAATCGATCATCATGGGCTTGTGAAGGCTTGGACATTTAGAGGATGGGCCATCGATATAATGGGGAAAATACACCCACCCTCATCAAAGCATCATTGCTTCATTGTAGTGGCCACCGACATTTCACCAAATGGGTCGGGCTAAGCCATACAAGGTCAGAGACCGATCAAGTCATTGGATTCATTATGATTTAATCCATAGATTTGGCATCCTACGCACTATAACTGCTGATAACGGGATCAGATTGATGGAAAAATGATAAAGTCTTTTGTGGCAGAGTTTGGGATTAGCCTTGTTAATTCCACCCCCTCTTATGCACAAGCCAATGGTCAAGCTAAATCATCCAATAAGGCTTTGAAAAAAAGAATTCAGAAGGTTGTGGAAGATAATCCCAGGGATTGGCATAACTTGTTGTTGGATGTATTGTGGGCTTATAGGACTTCTCCAAGATCAAGTACAGGAATTACTCCATATGCCTTAGTGTATGGGCATGATGTAATGCTACCTATGGAAATTAATGTTAAGTCATTGAGGGTAAGATGCTAGGATCGGTGAGATCCTGAGCAATACCATCAGAGTATGTGCTTGGAGTTAGAAAGTATAGATAAAGCTAGAATTCTGGCACTAAATAGCATTCTTTTCGAAAAGAAGAAAGTAACCAAAAAACTATAATAAGAAAGTCAAACACATTAGCTTTGATGAAGGTGATCCGTATGGAAGACAATACTCCCAATAGGAATTAAAAGCCATAAGTTTGGCAAATGGTCACCTAACTTGGAAGGACCATATCAAGTTCATAGAGTCCCGCCTTTTGGAGCATACCATTTGAGAAATTTGAATAGATATGTACATTCCAAAAAGATTAATGGTAGATATTTGAAGCCATATTATCCAACCGTAGGAAATACAAGGAATAGAATAAGTGCTAAATAAAAGAACATGAGAACACTTCAATTAAATAAGAATTTATTTCATAGAGAATCAAATACATGTAGCCATAGATTGGCCCAAAAAATCAATACAGTGTTTAAATTGTTCTTTTACAATAGATGCTCTATTTTTGAGGGATGGAAACAATTGAATGGCTGTAGTCATTTTTTGCTTTCGATCAACTAACTCTTGATTAGTGATTTGCAGCTTGAGGGTAGTCCGATTCAAAGCTTGATTGATCTGGATAATTCTTCCTCAAGTTGCTTTCTTTTCCAACAGCTTGAGCTTGAAAGTAGGAGACAGAGGAATGTTGTTCTTTTAGTTCGACACTTCAACATGAACTTTAGAAACAAAACTCGATCTTCAACAACTTCTCATCTATAGCCTTAGCAAAGATGACAGATGTTGATGTAAAAATCTATGGTAGATGCCGCTGAGACAAATGACCTGAGATAGCCATTCCGGATTGCTCAACAATCTTACAGCACTGGAGGAAGCCATTTCTTATTATTGGCCTCTGTAAGGCTTCGAAGGGATCTCGAGAGGGATGTCGCCAAATTCCAGACAACGCCCAAGTTTATCTGAGGCAAGGAAGTTTTCACATGGTGGAAGAGCTCTCAAAAATTTCTAATAGAGAATCAAATGTAACTAATGGCTCAGTCTCATTGCTCGCCATTGGAGAGGTGGAAGGTATGTCGAAGAGACTAGCTAGTCTAGCTTCAAAGATGTCCACCTCATCCGTAGACATGAGAGGTGCAGAAAGAGCTTTGGTGGAAGGAAGAAAGGACTGCATAGGAATATGAGATGTGGGTGGAGCATCTTTAGCACTCTCTATAGTTCTGGCCACCAATAGGTTGAGGGAAGAAGGACTAGAGCTAGACAAAGATAATGAATGATGGATTGGAGAGCTACCAGTACCCTCTATATAGGAATTAGCCACCATCGAAGATGAAGTAACTGAATTTCTAGGAGGAAGAGAAATAAAGCTTAAAAGAGAACCAAATTGAGTAAAATCAAAAGACAAATAAGGGAGGTATGGAGTTAAGCCAAAAGAAAGAGATATAGGGATACTTGGCCGCAAGGAGGGTATGGAGAATATAGGCCTAGAAAGTGGGAGTGTTATCTGAATAGACTTCACATTTTGCAATTGATCAACTTCAACTAAACCGAGGAGTCCTTATTGGAAGAATAGGCTCAGAGTTGTTGTCAAAAGAAGAAGTACAAAGTAATGTCAAGTCTCAATACCAATAATTTGACAAGAAAAAAGATTAGAGGCCCGAAAGAAGTTACTTGTTTCGTATGGTAGCAATAATGAGAGAGCTACTTAAGGAATAGTGTCAAAGAATATGCTACATTCTTGCAGCTTTCTTGATTGCATCAGCAAAGAGTTTCATCTCTTAATAGTTGATGCTACCACCTTTTTTCAGCTCTCTGGAAAACAATTATGGCCTTAGAATGTTCCTCGCCATCGCTTTGGCAAATGCTTCATGAGTGGGGTCTTCAACCAAATCAAAAGGAGAGACCGCCATCTTCTTTCTCTTTTTTCTCTATATTGGTATTTCGCCTTTCTAATCTCTTCTTCAACTGAATTGATTCCTTAGAGTGAGTTCCTCTTCATTACTTTAAGGGGCTGTTCATGAGTGGGATTTTCACCAAATCGTAAAGAGAAATAGTCATCTTCTTTCTTCTTTTTAAGGATGTCTTCGCTCTTGATTTATCTTCTTCTTCTCGCGCTCAACCTCGTGTACTTCCTCTTCAAGATCAAGTTACGCTTTTTTTTTTGTTGCTTGTTCTCGAGAAGATTTAAAGCTTGGATCTTTTGGGGAGAATCTCCCTATGAGGCACCCGCACCACCTTCACCAAAAGAAGAACTACAGATAAGGCTAAAGGCATTATAAAGAAGGAGCAGAGAAAAGAAACAAGGGTACATACCTTTCTTCGAGGCAACTCGAGTAACTCTAAGAGGAGTTAAGCCAATAAGAATAGACTGTGTGGTGGCAGGCACAAGAACTAAAGTGGTAAGAGCAGTGGAAGAGGCAACAACTCCAGCTCCTTTGGGCTTGGCTTGGGGAACATCTAGTACCATTAATAGGTCTTGAGGAGGAATGGCCAAGTATACCTCCATATTGGTCACCCACCAGTTTTGGCACCTTTTCAATAGGTTACCTTGAGGAATGAAAGGGATATACTCAAACTCAATCAAGTCCTGTATAAATTTAGAAGTTGCTTCTTCTAACTGATTTTCTAACCTTAAATCCTCGGGTAAGATTTAAATTGATGTTGCTGCAGAGAGGTATTGGGACCCCTTGTGAGAGGCTAAATTGCCTAGCAAATTGAGCAGGACAATAGGGCTCAGCAATGCACTTGTAAACTATGGGGTTCATATTTCCAATGAATAACTCTCTGGGGATCAGAATAGAGGCCCATATGTTCTTGTAATGAGGTGAAGCACAGAACCTATCACTTAAAAAGTTTTTCAACCAAGATGGGCCAATGGTAGTAGGTTCGAAGAGACGAAAGCTATAAGAAGGAAGGGAAGCTGGAAGATTGTGGAAGAAAGAGAAGTAAAAAACAAAGATAGAAGGATAGAGTGAAGCGTTGGCTAGCCTCATGCCATGAGTAGTAAGGTTTGGCTCAGAAAATTTAAGGCATTTAGATTGTAGCTCAGTAAAATAAGCAAAAAGCCAAAGCTGAAGTATCCAAAATGAACCCCCTTGATTGGCATCCAAGGGTTTCTCACAAAAAAGAGAACAGACTCTATATACGTGACCTAGAACGTATGGAGCTAAGGCCACCTTTTTCTGTAAAACAAGGGCTTTGGCAAAAGGGCGAATCTGCATGATTCTTTGAGAAGAGGTGAAAAGGAATTTACAAAGCCAATATAGTATGAAAGAAAAGAATTCCTATCACATGTGGCCTCCTTTCGTTTCTCAACCTTGACAAAGTCACTATAGGATGAGTTAAGAGAGGGGAGGGAAAAAGGGGTTGGTAGGTCAGGATAATGTGATCCAATGGGGGTTCCAATGGGAGATAATCCTAATAGATGGCAGATGTCAAGAACAGTAGGGGCCATCATCCCACATCTGAATTGAAAGAAATTAAAGGCAGAATTCCAAAAGCAAAGGACAGCAGGTATTAAGAAAGGGTCCTATGAGATAGTGAACCTGGATAGTTAGAGGGCATCGAAAAGGCAGAGCTCTTGAAGGTCCAGAGTCCTATCAGGGACAACCCAATCATACCATTCTTGCACTCGTCTCACCGTACAAGAATGTGGGGGCGGTTCATCCTCCGCTTCCCTACAAGACCACCTTCAGAAGGAGACAATGGTCTTCTACACGTGGATATAAAGCTGGAAGCTCAGTAAGAATCTCCTTAAAGATGGGCCCAAGCACATAGTCTTGCTGCTCATGACGATGAGGAATGAAGATGCGTCCGTCAATGGCGCTTTTCTCACCAAATTTTGTACTTCTCACATTCTACGCCAATGATCCTTTTCAGGGTTATAGACGGGCTCGCACGCTCTACGACTGGTATTTTCAACGAAGAAGAAGCCATTGATAGAAAGCTTTCTCAGAGGACGAAGTTAGGAAAGAGAGTAGAGAGAAGTGGAAGGTCGGTAGAGATAAAGGGTTTGTGCGATAGACAAATAGGTGAATTCCAAGCACGAAACAAAAGGGTTTTAAAACTTTTGTGTCTAAAAATATACCTGGTCGTGTGACAGGGACGGAATTCACAAAAAGTACTAAAAATACGGTTACGAAAGGTTTCCCTCAATGTTGATAGTTTTAGAGGGAAACATATCTCAAATGCGGATATCAGCTTCGAAATACAGCATTTGGCTTCGAAGCCAAATTTTGGTGCCAAGATCCGATAACAAATAGCTTCAAAGGCAAGGAGCCAACTTCGAAGCACATCCCACACCTAAGGATGCAAGAAAGCTCAACTATTTGTGTACCTCAACAGGATTGAAAGCCTAATTTAGGGTTTTTTAGCGAAAAAAAATCTTTCGAAGAAAAACTTGAGATCCCTTAAGGAAGGAAATTGTTGTTCGAAGTGTCAAAACCAATAGTTGGTTTGATAAAAAGAGATTGTTTTTCGGATTAAAACAATGCAGCCCTTGAGAGGGGCTTCCATATTTTTGAAAGTATGGACTGTTGTTTGAAGCAAAAATGTTCAATTTAAAACTGATTGATCGTACTAATAATATGACCATGTGTTGGATATGATTAAAACAAGCTTTAAGGGGTAAGATTGTTAAATTCGAAGCACTGATTCTAAATGAAAACCAAAGAAAAGTTGTCAACTGTATTCCATGAATTGGAAAAGTTCTTGTTGGTTTTTCAGTGTTTCATTTGAAATGATTGAATCTAGATTCGAAGGATGAGATTGTTGAGTTCGAAGCCCTAAATTTGCTTGTAAAGACAAACGGAGATAAAGTCAAACCATGCCAAACAAAGAGAAAAGTCTTAATTGTATTGAAACAAAAGCAATTAAATCGAAGGGCCCTCTTTGGGTACAAATTCGAGTTCATAAAAGTAAGGAATAGAATAAATAACAAGATCGTAGAATTTAGTCCAGCTATGGTCAATAAATTTCTATTCTTTTTTTATTTTATCCTCTATTTTCTCCAGGCTTGGCTTTTGAAGTTGATGTGCTCTTATTTGATAAAAGAGTTCTTCAGCCTTTTGTTCGAACGCGGTTTCTTTTAACCCTTGTTCCAACTCGTCCATATCCAAGTCATCGCAGTACGCAGAGTCTTTATTCTTGAAGTTCTCATATTCTTCGATGAGGTTCTCTACTTCGTACTGGGTATGAACTTGAAGGGATAAAAGTTGGTTCAAAGATTGGGTGGTGGCCACAGAAGTTCGGTGCCAATAAAGAAGCAACAGGAGTGGTCCAAAAACATTTGGAGTTCTGCTTGGGCGATGGGGTTGAGGACGTGACCCCGAGTCATAATATCACAAGCCCATCGAAGGTTCTTGAGAGGAACATCGTCTTCAAGAACATTGAAAGGCAAGTGAAAAAAGGCCGCAAGCAGAAGTTGGGCTTGCTTTCACTGAACTGAAGTAGGGGAAGGTGGAGGCTTATAAGGAGGAAAAACCTTGTCCGCAGAGAGGGTAAGCCTCAATCTCTCTGTCCAGCAGGGATTTTGTGGAGGAGGAGGTACAGAGGCTTCCATTTTGAAAGAAGGAGGAAACTGAAGGGCATTAACACAATCAAGCTAGTCAGAAGAGCAAAGCCTCGCCTTCTGGGCTAAAAACGATGGGTTATACCCTTATGCCTCTTCTGGGCATCGGGTAGCTTGTACTATCTTTGTAGGCATGGGGGATGTGTACCATACTACAAGCAGATTGTCCTCTAAACTACATCGGCGGTCGATGGGCACGTAAGGATAAACCACCGAACTTCAAGCATTAGAAGGGAATTCTAGAGGATCAGTGAACTCAACAAAGTGGTGATTAACTCGCTCCCTTAACTCACATGCCTCAGGTTCCGACCAGCTTCTCCAGCCAGAAGCCCCAGAGGAAGAAGAAGCCACAGCCTCATCCCATGCAAAAGATTGTGGATTAGAAAAAGAACTTCCCATGTCCATATTTGCAAATTTCTGAATCAAAGGATTATGGACAGTGTGTTCATAGTCCAAAGGTTGATAATTTGCAAAAGCTTCCATAACTTGAATATAAAAAGGTGGGTAATGGTAGCTAATCAATGCATGAAGGTTCTTTCAAGGAAGAACAACATTATCAGATGACTTTTCGTAGACTCGATCAATAGAAGAGAGAATTGGTTTAGCCATAAAAGATGTATCAGTCTATTCGAATACTAAGGTGGTGGGGATGTTCAAAAGATTAAAAGAGAATTTAATGCAAATGATGAATGACGGTTGCATTTCTAGAAGAATGCAAAGCCCATGCACGTTCTAAGACGTGGATAAAAGACCTTGATCCACTAATATCACCAAGTATTGGATATATTAGTACGGGGGGTAATGTTGGCTACATATTTTGTATAAGCCAATTACAATTCAACGCGTGGCAGAATAAGGGTAATATGGGAAGACTATTCAAGTCTTCGATCGTGATCGTACATGTGGCAGTTAGTATTGTTTCTTACAAGATATGCGTAGTACTGGATCAACAAAGAGATGCAAAGTGATATGGCTTCAACGGTTACTCAAATTCAAATTCAAATTCAAAATCATGAGGGAAGCCTAACTACAGGTAATGGCATAGTGGAGCAAACTATAAGGCAACATGATCAGCAATCATGGAGGAGCGATGCGACGGTTAGAAGTGCAGTTCGATGGTCATCCTTGAGAAGTATGAATAGCAGTGAAAGCCCCAGACTCAGATCTAGAAAACTAGTTTTATTCTACTTTATTTCTTTTCCAGTTTTTACATTTCTTATTCTTTACATTGCATTTTAAATTCATGACCGCATGTCGCTCATAGGAGTAATTTCAAGTAGATTGTTGTCAGAACCTCACGAGGTCAATTGGATCATTGTAAGTCTTTCTTTTTACTTAATGAAATACTGCAATTGTTCTTCAATTAATCATTGTCAGTTTATTCCTCCTAAGCAAAGCCACCAGTAAAAGTCCTCTTCATTGAGGCTGAAAGAACTAAAACACAATCGCCTGATAATTGGTTGGCAGTTAAATTTCTGTAAGGACTGATTGATCCTTGCTGGCATGCTCACAATTACAAAAATAACATTCGAAAGCCAAAAAAGCCAACAATATCTAATTTGTGGAAACCTAATTCAGTTTGGTAACAACTAGGATTTTGATAAAAAAAATCCTAGATTCACAATATATATATTTATATATTGATATTAATATTGTTTCTTCCAAAGCAGAGGGTAGCAGTTTTGTCATCATATAAATTCAATTATGTGAGTGTGTTGGAAGAATTCATTGGTTTCAAGATTTGGCTGCTTTGGACATTATTTTTTGTGTATCTTCGACTGATTTGATTTAAAGGTGGTTTGGTATATTATTTTGGATCTTCTACAAATTTGTTTCGGAAGATTTTTATTCGTCTATTTGGTGAGGTCTTTCCTCTTGTTTATTTGTGATTATTTGAAATTCACCTAAGGGTGGTTTTGTGAGACCATTCGTGTCTCGTTTGTAATCATTTAGAAACTTATTTGGTTGATAGTAGAATCGGATTTCGATCCTATGAATGTACCTCACATTGAGAGAACCACGTAAAAATTCTTGTGTTACTTTTGACTTAATTTTTCCACATTAGTTTTTATTCCCATTGATTGATTTACTTGTGGGAAATCATATTTTTCTTAACAACTAGTATTAGAGCTTACGGTTTATTTGGGTTTATTTATTTGTGTAAATCAATGAAGGGGAATGTGGGTCGTATGTTTAGCTTCAATGGAAGCAATTGGGTAACTTGGAAAACTAAAATAGAGGACCTATTATTTTGTAAAGATATATATGGGCCTATTGAGGGTGATAGTGGCAAACCTGATGATATGAAATATGATGAGTGGAAGAGGCTTAATCGAATAGTCATTGGTGTTATCTGTCAATGGATTGATGATAGTGTGTTTCATCATGTTGTTACTGAAACTTCAGCACATGATTTATGGAAAAAATTAGAAGGCTTTTATGATAGGAAACCAGCCACAAATAAAGCTTTTCTGTTTCGTAAGTTGGTTAATTTAAAATATAAAGAGGGCAAATTTCTATTCTGAACATCTCAATGAAATAAAGAGTATTGTTAACCAACTTGCTTCTATGAAAATTATTTTTGATGATGAGTTGCGACTTTGATACTACTTAGTTCTTTGCCTAAAGTTGGAAGACTTTGGTTGTGACAGTTAGTAATTCGGCGCCTGATGGAGTTGTCACAATGGACCAAGTCACTATGTGACAACCCTCACTTCTAATTAGTGTTAAATTGTGATTAAGCATGATAAGTAATTGATTAAGATGAAATCCTAAATTATTGTGTGTGAGTGTGATGTTTAGAATGCATTTTTATCTATTTGTTACTGAATGATCTGTTCATGTTTTAATTTCGAACTGTGAATTGAAAGCCTTATCGGCGACCGATTCATAAATTGATTAGTGTTATATGCTAATTAGGATTTATAGAATTTTATGATAGGTTTAATTAAAATTTGATTTGGAATGATTAAATTAGAATAAACAATGTTAAATTAATTGAGCCTAGTCATTTACAAGTGTGCCATTGAGTGGATTTATACAATTGTTGACACACCATTCTTCTTCACTTCACTTTCTTAATAAAAACGTGTGAGACAGAGAGAATTGGAAGAGAGATTGAATTCATCTAGAGATTGGCTTGAAAAATTAGAGGAATTGAAAGAGAATTGCATAATTGAGCTACCATATTTGGAATTCAAGACTTAAGGTGGGAAGTTCACTTCCTTAATTATGAATTAAAGTTGTTTCTTGCTTGGTTCATGGAAAAATTGGTGATTAGAGTCAAGAATTAGCTTAAATTGTTAATTTGAGGGTCTATTCATACATGCATGTCCATATTATAGAGTTTTGAAGTTGTTTTGCATGAAATTCTTCCATGCATGTCTAGATCATAGTTGTAATCTAAGAATTCATCATATTTTTGGAAGGAATGGCTCGTTTGATCATGTGTTAGAAGCTTTGAATTCAAATAAACACATGCATGGCATATTTACATCATGTTCTTGAGTTTTGCATTGAATTTGTGTTCAATTGACATACCTTTGGGCTTTGATTTTATAAAATGATCTTCAAAACATGTTGTATTATGAGTTTCTAAGTGTTTTCCAGAAAATTGGCCCAAAAGGATGATTTTTGGTATGTTTGATTCTTGGTTTGAGCTTTGGGAGCAAATCTGGAAAACCCAGATTTTGGCTTCCACGCTCGAGCGAAGGATTCCACACTCGAGCGACCACCTTTGTTCTCAGACTCTCGCTCGAGCGACAGAATGCTGGCTCGAGTGTAGATTGCAAGCTCTCAGGTTTTTGCGTGTGCAGACACACGCTCGAGCGATGAGACCTACGCTCGAGCGAGGAACTGTGTCTCACACTCGAGCGAGCATCGAGCGAAGAATTTTAACAACCAGTACTCTTTGCACTTTTACAGACTGCTTGAGTTAGGGAGTCTGTGCTCGAGCGACCTCTCTGTTTTGGTAAGCTCGCTCGAGCAGAGACAACCACGCTCGAGCGAGACCCCTGTTTTCAGTAAATTTTCAAAAGTGTTTTAAAGTACATTTTTCATCCTCATTCCATCCTAGGCATTCCTAGGCCATGTTTAAGGTATCTTAATGAGGATAATGTTATAGAACCACACCAAGTCAAGTTAAGGGGCTAGGTTATTAGTCCCAAGTGTGTAACTTAGTGTGTGTTCGTTCTGCAACTGTATAGGGTTGGCATCTGAGGACGCTGATTAGCCTGCCTATAGCCCAGTACTCTGTGAGTAACAATGTTGTAAAGATATGTTCAATTATAATTATTTTCTGAGTGATCGACTGTACTGCTTCCTGAAGTGACACTATTTACCGAATGAATGTTATCCTATTTTATGAACTGTACCCGTGGCATCCATAGCAACTTATCATCGTTATCATCATATCGCTATCGCTACATAGAGATCTCGCTGGCCCAATGTTTGGAACTACTATCACATCGATAATGGTCATCAATCCATTGTTCGGTCTATTAAGACCTACTATACTGTTCTACTATTGGATGTACCACGTATGATCGCTATGATTTCTGAATGAAAAATATGGCATGAAATATGAGCCACTGATTGAATAACTGATCTACTGATGCAAATGACTGTTTTAATTACTGAAAGGACATTCATTCTTAACCCCTTTACACAGTTGTTATTCACTGGGCTTTAGCTCACTGTTTATATATGTATGTAGGTGGCCAGGCACCGGACCGAAGCTAGAAGCATCAAGTTAAGCTTATGTTTTGTCCAGCCAACCGTTGTGCCTCACTTCAAGGTTCCGAGTCCGCTCAAGCCAAGGCTGTTTTGGGGTGTTCCAGATCCACCTTTTTGTCTCTGTTATGTAATGAATGTTAAAGACTTTTGACTATATAGTTATGGTAAAGGGATTCGATCCCTAACCGGTATGTTACGTGTATCCAATATGTATATATGTTCATGGTTATGAATGTGGACTAGTCCATAAAGGTCTTTTTCCATCCAAATTTCCACAGCTCATTGGACATCTTTTATTTACGGTTTGGCTTCTGCCAGCCCCTTACTCTGTACTATTGTTATTACTGTTAAGCAGGCCTTTGGTAATCACAAATTACTTTCAGGGCGGGTTTGGGTAATGATGTAATTTTTCCTATGTTTATTATTACCGTATTGCATATAGTGAAATGGAAAATGCAAGAAATGCCGATGAATCTGAATCATCTGAAGTAAGAATGGCAAGGTTGGAAACAATGGTTGAACTGTTGACCGAGACCCTAAGGCAACAATAGAACCAACAGCCCCCACCTCCTCCAGTACAACCAAAACCTAATGTTCATGATGATGTAATTGCTTTGACACAGAAGTTCAACAAAATGAAGCCACCAACATTCCAAGGCGGTCTTGAGCCACTAAAGGCCAAAGCATGGGTTTTAGAAATTGAAAAGTTGTTTGAAGTGTTTCCGTGTTCTGAGGCACACAAAGTATTACTGGCTACCTTTACCTTACAAGAAGAGGCTAGACGGTGGTAGCTGCTCATTCGTGATACAAACAATGCTATGACTTGGGCTCAGTTTAAAGAAGCCTTTTATGAGAAATACTTTCCCCAATGTGTTGAGACCGCAAGGTAACTGAATTTGAACAGTTGAAACAAGGTACCATGTCAGTAGCAAAATATGAATCTAAGTTCATTGAACTCGCCCGATATGCACCACACATGGTTGATACTGATTATAAAAAGGCCAAGAAGTTTGAAGGAGGGCTTAATGTAGAGATACTTGATTGAATCAATGTTTTGAAACTCAAATATGTGGATGTCCTTGACCGAGCAATTATGGCTGAGGCAAATGTCGTTGCATTGCAACAGACTAAGACACTGGTGACCGAATGGAGGGGTAAGAGGCAAGGCTTCAATTTCAAAAAGGGCCGAAATAACTCATTGAATAAGAAGCAAAACACAGGGTCAATAAGCAGCTCTAGTCAGGGAAATAGTTCCATACCACCCTGCTCTGAATGTGGCAAAAGACATAAGGGGGTTTGCTACAAAATTTCTGGGGCATGTTACAGGTGTGGCAAGGTGGGCCACATGGTCAAAGATTGCCCTTCCACGTCTCAAGGTAATAGTAAGGCTGCAGCTAGTGCCGCAGCATCAACTGTTACACCAAAACTCAACTCCAAAGCTACCAGAAAGGAGCCTTTAAGGTAAGGCTGGGTGTTTGCACTCGTACTGGGAGATATGCAGAACGCCGAGACAGTTGTGTCAGGTATACTCTCAATTTGTGCTCAAAATGCTTATATTCTAATTGATTCGGGGTCTACACATTCGTTTGTCTCGCATGCTTTCTCACGAAAATTAAACAGACCACTGGAACCCATGAACTATTTGTTAGTTGTATCTTCACCTGCTGGGGGATCCATGACTTGTACTTATGTGTATCCTGCATGTGAGATTGTTATTGGGGATGTACTTATGTTGATTTACTGCCTTTGAATATTGATCATTTCGATGTAATTTTGGGAATGGACTAGTTAACAAAATATCATGCTTCTATAGATTGTGTAACGAAACAAGTTGTTTTTCGTCCACCTGGATTGCCTGAATTTGTATTTAACGGAGTTGGTGTAGTACCTTCCCCATATTTGATTCCGTCCATGAAAGCATTCAAATTAATTAAAAAGGGGTGCAAAGGGTATTTATGTTGCATATTGACTGTACCTACTAACACTAAAGCTATTGTGGATAGTATTCCTATAGTCAGAGAATTCCCAGATGTTTTTCCAGATGACTTGCCAGGGGATTTGATTGATAGGGAGATTGAGTTCACCATTGAGATGTTACCGGGTACACAGCCAATTTCCAAAGCTCTGTACAGGATGACACCTACTGAATTAAAAGAATTGAAAATTCAATTGCAAGAACTGTAGGATAAGAAGTTTCTCAGACTCAGTACTTCACCGTGGGGTGCACCAGTTTTATTTGTGAAAAAGAAGGATGGCTCATTAAGGCTTTGCATTGACTACCGCGAATTGAACAAGGTGACAGTGAAAAACAAGTACCCATTGCCTCGTATTGATGATTTATTTGAGCAATTGCAAGGTGCTCAAGTTTTCTCCAAAATTGACCTTAGATCTGGATATCACCAGTTGAAAGTAAAAACAGAGGACATTGAAAAGACTGCCTTCTGAACGAGGTACGGACATTATGAATTTCTTGTTATGCCTTTCGGAGTTACTAATACGCTTGCTGCATTTATGGATCTTAGGAATAGAATTTTCAAATCATTTCTTGATTAATTTGTGGTTGTTTTTATAGATGACATTTTGATTTATTCCAAGAGTAAGGAAGAACATGAACTTCATTTGAGAATTGCTTTACAGACCTTAAGAGAACAGAAACTGTATGCAAAACTAACAAAGTGTGAATTTTGGCTTGATAATGTTATGTTTTTGGGGCATGTGATTAGTAAGGATGGCGTTTCAGTTGACCCACAAAAGATTGAAGCAGTGGTGAATTGGCCTCGGCCGACTAACGTTATTGAAGTTCGGAGTTTCTTGGGTTTAGCTGGGTACTACAGGAGGTTTGTGAAAGATTTTTCGAAAATTGCTTTACTACTGACTCAATTGACTCAAAAGGGGATATCATTTGACTGGACTAATCAGAGAGAATCAGCTTTCCAAGAATTAAAGACTCGACTTGTGACTGCACCAATTCTCACCCTACCCTCAGGTACGGATGGATTTACTATTTTTAGTGATGCTTCTTATAAGGTTTTGGGATGTGTGTTAATGCAGAATGGTAAAGTTATAGCGTATGCTTCTTGACAACTGAGGCCACACGAAAAGAACTACCCAACTCATGACTTAGAACTTACTGCAGTGGTATTTGCATTGAAAATTTGGTGCCACTACTTATATGGGGCAACATGTGAGGTGTACACAGATCACAAGAGTTTGAAATATTTCTTTACACAGAAAGAGTTGAACATGAGACAGCGGAGATGGTTAGAACTGATAAAGGACTATGACTTACAAATTTTGTACCATCCGAGGAAAGCTTACACCGTTGCTGATGCACTTAGTCAGAAATCAATTGGGAATTTGGCCTGTTTAATCATCGGACAAAAAGAACTGTTATGTGATCTTAAGAAATTTGAAGTTGAGATTGTTTTACGAGAACAAGGTGGGACATTGGCTGCTATTTCTGCTTAACCGGCACTTATTAAGGAGATTAAAGAGAAACAACACTAATATGACTTTTTGAAGAAGGTCATTGATGAACGGGAATCCAAACCAAGGCCGGACTTTGAATTTGAAAACAATGTATTGAAATTTCAGGGAAGGTTGTGTGTACCAAATGATTCCAAACTGAAAAGACGAGTCTTACAGGAAGGCCACAATTCAAAACTTTCCATCCATCCAGGAAATACAAAAATGTACCAAGACTTGAAACTTAATTTCTGGTGGCCAGGAATGAAGAAAGAAATTGTCGAGTTTGTGTCGAAATGCCTACATTGCCAACAAGTCAAAGCTGAACATCAATGACCTGCAGGTTTACTTCAACTCTTACCAATACCGGAGTAGAAATGGGAACATATCACTATGGATTTCATTGTTGGATTGCCTCGCTCCAGTAAAGGTATGGATTCAATTTGGGTTATTGTTGATCGATTGACTAAATCTGCTCACTTCTTACCTGTCAAAATAATTTATAATGCGGACAAATTGGCTACAATATATATTGATGAGATTGTTAGATTGCATGGAGTGCCTGTGTCTATTGTTTCTGATAGGGACTTGAAGTTTACATCGAGATTTTGGCAAAGTCTGCAAACGGCATTGGGTACCGAATTGAGGTTGAGTAGCGCATACCATCCTCAAACAGATGGCTAATCAGAAAGAACCATCCAGACTTTGGAAGACTTACTGCGCATGTGTGTTCTTAATTTCCAAGGAAATTGGGGAAGTCATTTACCTTCATCCGAATTCGCCTACAACAACAATTTTCATTCGAGAATCGGTATCGCGCCTTTCGAGGTCTTATATGGCAGAAAATGTCGATCTCCTATTTGTTGGGCAGAAGTTGGAGATGAGTCTTTACTTGGGCCCAAGATTATACACGAGACCACAGAAAAGGTGAAACTGATTCAACAAAGATTGAAAACCGCACAAAGCTGACAAAAAAGTTATGCGAATGTACGAAGGCGAGACAGAGAATATGAAGTGGGTGATCATGTTTTTGTTAAAGTGACACCAATGAAAAGACAGGCTCGTTTTGGGGCTAAGGGCAAGCTAGCACCGAGATATGTTGGGCCGTATGAAATCATTGAGAAGATTAATCTGGTGGTATATCAAGTGGCGCTTCCTCCTGAAATAGAACATATGCATAATGTTTTCCATATTTCAATGTTGAGGGATTATCTTCGGGATCCCTTTCATGTTATTGAACCTACCCGTGTGGTGTTAAGTGATGATTACACTTATGAAGAACGGCCTATTCAGATTGTAAACCAACGAACCAAGAAGTTGAGAAATAAGGAAATCCCGTTAGTGAAGGTGGATTGACAAAACCATGGTGACATTTATGCCACTTGCGAAAGAGAAGACGATATGATGAAAAGATATCATGAATTGTTCCCCCTGAATCCAGTGTTCTTCCAAAATGAAGGTAATTCGAGTTTGGAGGACCAAACTCTTTTTAAGGGGGGAAGACTGTGACAACCCTCACTTTTGATTAGCGTTAAATTGTGATTAAGCATGATAAGTAATTAATTAAGATGAAATCCTAAATTGTTGTGTGTGAGTGTGATGTTTAGAATGCATTTCTATCTGTTTGTTACTGAATGATCTGTTCGTGTTTTAATTTTGAACTGCGAATTGAAAGCCTTATCAGTGACTGATTCAAAAATTGATTAGTGTTATATGCTAATTAGGATTTATAGAATTTTATGATAGGTTTAATTAAAATTTGATTTGGAATGATTAAATTAGAATAAACAATGTTAAATTAATTGAGCCTAGTTATTTATAAGTGTGCCATTGAGTGGATTTATACAATTGTTGACACACCATTCTTCTTCACTTCACCTTCTTGATAAAAATGTGTGAGACAGAGAGAATTGGAAGAGGGATTGAATTCATCTAGAGATTGGCTTGAAAAATTAGAGGAATTAAAGGAGAATTGCATAATTGAGCTACCATATTTGGAATTCAAGACTTAAGGTAGGAAGTTCACTTCCTTAATTATGAATTAAAGTTGTTCTTGCTTGGTTCATGCAAAAATTGGTGATTAGAGTCAAGAATTAGCTTAAAGTGTTAATTTGAGGGTCCATTCATACATGCATGTCCATATTATAGAGTTTTGAAGTTGTTTTGCATGAAATTCTTCCATGCATGTCTAGATCATAGTTGTAATCTAAGAATTCATCATGTTTTTAGGAGGAATGGCTAATTTGATCATGTGTTAGAAGCTTTGAATTCAAATAAACACATGCATGGCATATTTACATCTTGTTCTTGAGTTTTGCGTTAAATTTGTGTTCAATTGACATACCTTTGGGCTTTGATTTTATAAAATGATCTTCAAAACATGTTGTATTATGAGTTTCTAAGTGTTTTCCAGAAAATTGGCCCAAAAGGATGAGTTTTGGTATGTTTAATTCTTGGTTTGAGCTTTGGGAGCAAATTTGGAAAATCCAGATTTTGGCTTCCACGCTCAAGCGACCACTTTTGTTCTCAGAATCTCACTCGAGCAACGGAATGCTGGCTCGAGCGTAGATTGCAAGCACTCAGGTTTTTGCGTGTGCAGACGCACGCTCGAGCGACGAGACCTACGCTCGAGCAAGGAACTGTGTTTCATGCTCGAGCGAGCATCGAGCGGAGAATTTCAGCAACCAGTACTTTTTGCATTTTTACAGACCGCTCGAGTGAGGGAGTTTGCGCTCGAGCGACCTCTCTGTTTTGGTAAGCTCGCTTAAGTGGAGACAACCACGCTCGAGCGAGACCCTTGTTTTCAGTAAATTTTGAAAAGTATTTTAAAGTACATTTTTGCATCCTCATTCCATCCTAGGCATTCCTAGGCCATGTTTAAGGCATCTTAATGAGGATAATGTTATAAAACCACACCAAGTCAAGTTAAGGGGCTAGGTTATTGGTCCCAAGTGTGTAACTTAGTGTGTGTTCGTTTTGCAACTGTGTAGAGTTGGCATCTGAGGACGCTGATTAGCTTGCCTATAGCCCAGTACTCTATGAGTAACAATGTTGTAAAAATATGTTCAATGATAATTATTTTCTAAGTGATCGATGCATCGCTCTCAAGCGACACTGCATCAATGAATGTTATCCTATTTTATGAATCGCACTCGTGGCATCCATAGCAACTTCATCGTTAGTGTTATCATATCGCCATCTTACAGAGATCTCTATCGGCCCAATGTTTGGAACTACAATCTGCATCAGATAATGGCCATCAATCGATCGCTCGCCTATTAAGACCCGCTATATCGCTCGCTATTGGATGTACCACGTATGATCGCTATGATTTCTGAATGAAAAATATGGCATGAAATATGAGCCACTGATTGAATAACTGATCTACTGATGCAAATGACTGTTTTAATTACTGAAAGGACATTCATTCTTAACCCCTTTACACAATTGTTATTCACTGAGCTTTAGCTCATTGTTTATATATGTATGTAGGTGGCCAGGCACCGGACCGAAGATAGAAGCGTCAAGTTAAGCTTATGTTTTGTCCAGCCAACCATTGTGCCTCACTTCGAGGTTCCGAGTCTGCTCAAGCCAAGGCTGTTTTGGGGTGTTCCAGATCCACCCTTTGGTCTCTGTTATGTAATGAATGTTTAAGACTTTTGACTGTACAGTTATGGTAAAGGGATTGGATCCCTAACCTGTATGTTATGTGTATCCGATATGTATATATGTTCATGGTTATGAATGTGGACTAGTCCATAAAGGTCTTTTTCCGTCCAGATTTCTACAGCTCATTGGACATCTTTTATTTACGGTTTGGCTTCCGACCCTTACTACAGCACTATTGTTATTATCATAAGGTGCCTTTGGTAATCACGGACATCGGTTTGCTATAATGCTAAACCCGTAGGGACGGGTTTAGGTCGTGATACACTACTAGCTTGTTGAATGAAAAAACTAGAAGAAAATCAACGGGTTCCTCTCATTCGGAAGCATTTGTCATGAGAGGCCAAAGTAAGACAAGAGGGAGGAGTAAGACTCCTCATGGTCATGATCAAAGCCGTGACAAATCAAAAGATTATTCTTTTTCAAAGAAAGACATTGAGTGCTATTATTGCCATGAGAAAGGGCACATGAAGCGGGAATGCCGAAAGCTCAAGAACAAGGAGGAAAGGCGTGACAAAAGTGTGGATAAGAAGTAAGAGGACATAACGGCAGTTACTACCGATGATCTCATGGTCATTTGTGAATATGATTGTATCAATTTTGTGGGCCAAGAGAGCAATTGGGTGATTGATTCCGGTGCTTCTTTTCATGTGACTTCTCGAGTTGATTTCTTCACTACTTACACTGAAGGAGATTATGGTTCTATTCAAATGGGTAATGAAGGTTTGTCCAAGATTATTGGGATGGTTGATGTTTGCTTGGAAACAAATTTAGGCTACAAGTTGTTGCTTAAAGATGTGAGGCATATTCCCGACATTCGCCTCAATTTGATCTCTACTGGGAAGCTAGATGATGAAGGCTTCAACAACAAATTTGTTGATGGAATATGGAAGCTTACAAAGGGTTCTTTGGTGGTGACTAAGTGTAAGAAGACTCATACACTTTATTCGATGCAAGAAAAAATTTGTAAAGGTGTTATCAATGCACTTGAAGATGATACTTCTACCGAATTGTGGCATAAGTAGCTTGGCCATATGAGTGAAAAGGGGCTACAAGTTTTGTTTAAGAAAGAGCTTCTACCCAATTTGAAATGTATACATCTTAAAACTTGTGTTCATTGTTTGGGGGTAAACAACACAGAGTTTCTTTTCATAAAAATGTTTCTTCTAGAAAAGAAAATGTTTTGGAGTTGATTCATTCGGATGTTTGTGGTTCTTTGAAAGTTAGAACACATAGTGGTACACTTTATTTTGTTACTTTCATTGATGATTATTCAAGGAAAGTTTGGGCTTTTCTACTAAAAACTAAAGATCAAGTTCTAGAAGTATTTAAGCATTTTCAGGCCATGGTTGAAAGAGAAACAGGGCAGAAATTAAAGTGTATTCGATCAGACAATGGTGGTGAATACATTGGGCTATTTGATGAGTATTGTCGCAGCCAAGGTATTCGGCACCAAAAGACAGTTAACAAGACTCTTCAACAAAATGGCGTTGCCGAGAGGATGAACCGCACCATTGTGGAAAGAACAAGGTGTTTGCTTTCACAAGCTAAATTGCCAAGATCCTTTTGGGGTGAGGCAATGAGGACAGCGGTTGACGTGATCAATTTGTCTCATTTCTATCCTTTGAATGGTGATGTTCCAGAAAGAGTTTGAACCGGTAAAGATATGTCTTATGAGTACTTGAGAGTGTTTGGTTGCCGAGCTTTTGTTCACATTCTAAAGGATGACAGGTCCAAGCTTGATAGTAAGTCAAGACAATGTATTTTTTTTTTTTGCTATAGGCGTGATGAATTCGGGTATAGATTATGGGATCTGGTCAACAAGAAAGTCATTCGAAGCCGTGATGTTGTGTTTCTTGAAGACCAAACAGTTGAAGACTTTGGCAAAGGTAATCAACCAGAGCCAAAAACTAGTGATCTCATTGACATGAATTCATCTTCTTCATCTTCAATTGATGATGAAAATGGGGGAGATGTGCAGCCACCTATTGAAGATGTGGAGGATGATTCTAATCCTAATGAAGTTGAGCCCGAAATTGAGTAAGAGCATCCAATTCAAGAACCACCACCACAACTTGAGTTGAGGAAATCTACAAGGGATCGACAACCTTCGAGAAAGTACCCTCCCAATGAGTTTGTGTTAATTTCTGATCAAGGGAAGCTTGAGAGCTACCAAAAAGCAATTGATCATGCAAAGAAAGGTGATTGGAAAAAAGGCCATGGAAGAGGAATTGAATTCCTTACTTGAAAATCACTCTTATGATTTAGTGAAGTTGCCTAAAGGGAGGAAAATTCTGAAAAATAAATGGGTTTTCAAATTGAAAAATGATAGCAAGAATCTGAGGTATAAAGCACTTCTTGTTGTGAAAGGCTTTGGGCAAAAGAAAGGTATTGACTTTGATGAGATTTTCTCACCGGTTGTGAAGATGTCTTTTATTTGGGTTGTACTTGGCATGGCTGCAAGTATGAACCTTGAAGTTGAACAACTTGATGTGAAGACCGCATTTCTTCATGGTGACCTTGAAGAAGAAATTTACATGGAGCAACTGGAAGGTTTTGTGGAAAAAGGGAAAGAGAAATTTGTTTGCAAATTGAAGAAAAGTTTGTATGGCCTCAAGCAAGTCCCGCGACAATGGTTGAAATTGGAGTTAAGCAAGTCATTTGCTATGAAAGATTTGGGACCGGCAAAGCAAATACTTGGTATGAAAATTGTTCGTGATCGCAAAGAGGGGCTGATTTGGTTGTCTCAAGAAAGCTACATTGAGAAAGTTCTTGAGAGATTCAACATGAATAAAGCAAAGCCGGTTGGTTTTTCCACTTGCGGGTCACTTCAAACTTAGTTCAAATCAATGTCCTACAAGTGAGAAAGACAAGGAAGAGATGCTAAAAATTCCTTATGCTTCAGCAGTTGGTTCTTTGATGTCCGCCATGGTTTGTACAAGGCCAGATATTGCTCACGCAGTTGGTGTAGTGAGTCGTTTTCTCTCTAATCCGGGTAAAGAACATTGGGCAGCGGTAAAATGGATTCTAAGGTATCTTCGAGGGACTTCGAAAGTGTGTTTGTATTTTGGAGATGGTAAGTCGATACTTGATGGGTATACGGATTCTGACATGGCCGGTGATATTGATTCTAGAAAATCTACTTTGGGGTATTTGATGACTTTTGTAAGGAGAGCTGTGGCATGGCAATCTAAATTACAAAAATGTGTTGCTCTCTCAACTACCGAAACTAAATTTATTGCGATTACGAAAACTTGCAAAGAAGAGTTATGGTTGAAATTTTTTTTGCAAGAGTTGGGTTTGAAACAAGAAAAGTATGTGCTTTATTATGATAGTCAAAGTGCTATTCACTTGAGTAAAAATTCTACTTTTCATTCGAGATCGAAACACATTGATGTGAGATACCACTGGATTCGTGATGTGTTAGATTCGAAGTTGTTGCAACTCGAAAAGGTTCACACAGATGATAATAGTTTGGATATGTTGACTAAGACTTTGTCGAAGGACAAACAATTAAAGTGTCAAACTTTGGCAGATATGGTTGATGTCTCCAGCTAAGTCGGTAGGGGGAGAATTGTTAGGTATACCTCCTTATTGGAGTTTGAGACCCAATTAGTTTTGGAAAAAGAATTTTAATTTGGATTGGTATTAGTTATAATATATTTTTTGATATATTATATCTAATTTGTGGAGACCTAATTCAGTTTGGTAACAAATAGGATTTTGATAAAAATAAAAAAAAAAAAAAAAACCCCCTAGATTCACAATATATATATATATATATTGATATTGATATTGTTTTTTCCAAAGTAGAGGGTAGCAGTTTTGTCATCATATAAATTCAATTCAGTGAGTGTGTTGGAAGAATTCATTGGTTTCAAGGTTTGGCTGCTTTGGACATTATTTTTTGTGTATCTTCGGCTGATTTGATTTAAAGGTGGTTTGGTCTATTATTTTGGATCTTCTACAAATTTGTTTCGGAAGATTTTTGTTTGTCTATTTGGTAAGGTCTTTCCTCTTGTTTATTTGTGATTATTTGGAATTCACCTAAGGGTGTTTTTGTGAAACCATTCGTGTCTCGTTTGTAATCATTTAGAAACTTATTTGGTTGATAGTAGAAAAGGATTTCGATCCCGTGGATGTACCTCACATTGAGGGAACCACGTAAAAATTCTTATGTTGCTTTTGATTTAATTTTTCTGCATTAGTTTTTATTCCCATTGATTGATTTACTTGTGGGAAATCATATTTTTCCTAACAAAATGTTCATAAGATTCAATTGTGTGCTTGATTTAAAGAGTACCATTCTCATTTCATATATTTTTGTCCTAGTTAAATGTAAATTTTGGTGAATACAAAGTTAGAATTATTGGCTAAAATTCTTGCATATCAATAGAAATTCAATGGTTCAAATCTTTCATGTGCAAGTGTCACGACCCAAACCTGCCCCTATAGGTTTAGTATCGCATGAACCAAGAATCCTTGGATTACCGAAGGCCTCATGACAGATTAACATATAGATAGGGGCTGCGGAAGTAAATATACAAAATAGATAAGGTCCAATGAGCTGTGATAACATACATGGGACAATAAAGCTTAAAACTTTTATAAAATGCGAGCGATGTCAACACACATAATATATACACAACACACTTAGGCGTACATGACAAAAATCTCGCCCACAACTTAACAAACAAACATAGTCTAGTACAGATTACAAAAACAGCCACAAAACCAAACTTCATCAAGAACCTCCTCGGGAGGCGCAACGGTTGGCTGACAAAATTGAAACATGGGCCGTCAACTCTGGCCCTTATCACGTACCGGCTCACCTACATACATAATATAAACAGTGAACGGAAGCCCAGTGAATAATAACAAAGTAAAGGGTTTTAATGAATGAAGTCCATACAGATTCAAAAATCATAAATCAAAGTCAAGTTCATAATCATGTTCAGATCATATACAGAAATCGTAAGTCGTGCTTATTCATACGTGGTACATCCATTAGTGCTAACAGAGCAGATACAGAACAGATGCAGAACATGTGGTGGTTATGAATAACCAGTTCCATAACGGAACCTCTGGATCCGAGTAACAGAGAATAAACATGCTGAGCTCCATAATGGAGCCTCCGGTACGGGTAACAGATGACAAATATAAGAAGTCCCATAATGGGACCTCCGATACCGAGTAACAGCTAACAGATATCACATGATGCTGAGGATGCCACGAATACATGTCAAAAATTGGACAATCATTCATTGTACAGAACATAGCATTTTAGAAAAACAGATCTTAATTCTTCATACAGAAAATAAATAAAGTTGAATATAACTTTACTAAGTTATTACTCACAGCTGGCTTCAGGTGCAGACAGACAGAGCAGACTAATCAACGGTTTATGGCACGTGACCTACACGAACATATAACAAACGCACACTTGAAACACACGTTCAAAACGCACACAACTTACATCATTTGTTCTTAGTGTGTTTCTAGCCTTTAACCTCATTATGGAGTCTTAATCATGGCCTAGGAATGCCTAGGATGGAATAAGGATGCAAAAATACACTTGACAACATTTTCCAAAACTTCTGAAAACAGGGTCCACGCTCGAGCGTGGCTTTCCTTGCTCGAGCGAATATGCAAGAAGTAAAGGTTCGCTCAAGCGTGAATTCCCTCGCTCGAGCAGATTGTAAATTTTAACAAAAGTACTGGATGTATGGATTTCACGCTCGACGGACGCTCGACCTCCGCTCAAGCGTGAGACTCCGACCTTCACTCGAGCATGAAGTCCCTCACTCGAGTGGATCAGAAACACATGAACTTCGGGTATATGCATTTCACGTCGGAGCGTGACTCACGTCACTCAAGCGGGAGTGCATGTACTCAGAGTGCTCACTCGAGCATGGATCAAATTTCTGGAATTTTCAGATTTGATCTTCAAGCTCAAACTTAACCTATAAAGCATCAAACCTCATTTTTCTGGGCCAAAGCTTGAGAAAATACCTGAAAACCCTTAAAACAACATGAATTAAACATCATTTCAAGAAATCATGGCCTAAAAGTTAGTCAATTGTACACAATTTCAACTTAAATTGTAGGAATAATTCAAGAACATGCCATGCATGGACTTTCTTAATTTTGAGCTTCTCAAAACATGATCAAATGCCATAAAACAATTTGAAACTTGATGATTTCCTAAATTGAGGTGAATTTTAAACATGCATGAAGGAATTTCTCTGCAACATGTTCTCAATGCATTGAAATGTACATGCATGCATGAATTCATTCTTAATTCCATCCTTAGCCCAATTCTTATGCTAATTCACCTATCACAATTGATTTCATGCATCAATCAACTAATTACAAGGCTAGAGACTAACATTCTTACTTAAGGTTCTCAATTCCTTATGGTTAAAGATATTCTTAAGTAATTCTCCAAGGTCTCCTAGCAATTTCTTCTACCTTCAAGCTTGATCTCAAATTTCATCCCTCTCTCTCTCTCTTTCCCCACGCTTGTGTGTGTAGGGGCTCAAAATGTGATGACCATTCAAGAAAAAGGTGAGTGGAGCATGTAGGGAGCTTATAAGAGCTAACTTGGTAGCTATTAATTAAAACAAACTAAAAGTGCATAAAATTAATCTAATTTAATCGTTTTGAATCGAATTTCAATTGAACCTACCATAAAATCCTATAAATTCTAATTAACACATAATTCAAATCAATTTCTGTATCGGATGCCAATAAGGCCTTCCATTCGCAAATCGAAACTAAGACACGAACAAATCTTCCTACGCAGAACAGATATGAACACAGATAATGCAACACACACATGCAATTTTATTCAAAATTCCTCCTTAATTACTGTTAGGCATAATTAATCAACAAATTAATGTTAATCATGAGTCGGGGTTGTTACAGCAAGTGAGACTTACTCTTTATATATTTATTAAAATACAACAAAAGTGGAATACTTTTTGAATAATTTTATGAATAACGATTTATTTTAAAATGTTTTAATATTTCTTTTTTGTGGTGCATTGCACACGCTAATTACTAGATCATATGAACATTAGGAGCCATTTGACTTCAATCATAATTTGGGCTTGTTCATGACTACGAAAATGACCATTCAAATTATTTTGTCAATTTATAAACATTGTTTGAACTGCATTTTAAAAATATATAAATAAATAAAAATCAGTTTATTAGTTGAACAAGTTGAAGTAAATTCACTTTCTTATGTAACCACTCATTATTTTTAGGAAAAAAAAAAAAAAAAGTCAAAATCATTTTACCTATCCTTCATGGATAATTGGGTCATCAACAGAAAACGTCACCAATCAATAAAGAGCAAAACAAACACAACTTTAAATAGAAAAATGTGCCAATGGATCTTCATCAAATTTCATTGTCTACTTATTCACGTACAAAAAATGTGGATCCAAAAATCATAAGGTGCACATTCATATGCTATACTAAGATCTTTGAAAGATTCACCACAATAGCCGCATAGGGAGTTTTTAATGTCCTTGGGTCTTCGAGCTAAAGTGAGAAGGTGCGGGTGATCTTTAATGTTAAAGGTGACCCCATATTTTACATTCGAATACCGATCAAAAGGACGAATGCAATTCATATGAAGAGATTGATCGCAATCGCCACAATGATAGAACCAAAATTTAGTGTCTATGTCTTCCTCATGGAGTTCACATATATACTCTCCATTGCCATTTGTCTAGTCTTTGAGAGGAGAGGAATAGGTTAGGGTGAATGTGTCACGACCCAAACCCGCCCCTGTGGGTTTAGCATCAGAATCGCCGATGTCTGAGATTACCAAGGC
Organism: Camellia lanceoleosa; assembly: GCA_025200525.1. Lineage (NCBI taxonomy): Eukaryota > Viridiplantae > Streptophyta > Magnoliopsida > Ericales > Theaceae > Camellia > Camellia lanceoleosa. Next base: position 267,650 of record JANUSC010000283.1, on the reverse strand, counting down.
CCCTTAAAGAAGATCAGACAGAGTATAAGGGCATGGTGGAAGCCAAAACAGTAATTAAACAATGTCCAATGAGCTGTGACAGTCTGAATGCAAAAAGACTTTTCTTAACATATATACTATCAGTACCAAAACAGTATGTACAGTATTTACAATCATCCAGGTCAGGGACTTAATCCCTATTAAGACAAGATAATATGCTATCACGATCGTCAGAGACAGAGATGGTAAACTAAAACACCCCAAAGCCGTAGCTTGAACGGGCTCGGAACCTCACAGTGAGGCACAGTGGTTGGCTTTGACAAAAGGGAGTCTAACCCACACTCTTAGCTCCGGTCTAGTGCCTGGACACCTACATATACATAAACAGTGAGCTAAAGCCCAGTGAATAACATAATGCGTAAAGAGGTTAAGAATTGATGTCCTTTCAGTATTGAAAACAGTCAATTGATTCAGTATATCAGTCATTCAGTCTTAACAGTCATATGTAGTACATCCATTAGCAGAACAGTACAGTAAACAGCAGGTCTTGAAAGACCGAGCAGTCAATGATGGCCATCATAACAGTAAACAGAAGTTCCAAGATAGGAACTAACAGAGATCTCTGTAATGATAGCGATATGATAAAGATGGTTGCTAAGGATGCCACAATCTGATTCGAATAGAGGACATACATTCATTGCCATTAAAGATCAATTGAAACGATGACGGTTTAACCATTGAAGATATCCATATTTGAACATATCTTTACACGCTTGTTATTCACCGAGTTCGAGCTACGATAAGCTAGAGCGTCCTCGATGCCAACCCTACGCAGTTCTGTGATGAACACACACTAAGTTCACATTCGGGAATCAAAGACTTAGTCCCTACTTAGACTCGGTGCGGTTCTACATCTATATCCTCATTAAGATGTCTTAAACTAGGCCTAAGAATGCCTAGAATGAAATAAGGATGCAAAGATGCACTTTTAAAAACATTTTCAGAATTTTCAGAAAAAACAGGGTCCCGCTCGAGCGGACATGCAGACAAAGGTTCCCTGCTCAAGCGTCACTTCCCACGCTCGAGCGTACTGCAAAACATGGCAAAGGTACTAGATGTGTGAAAATCACGCTCGATGGGCGCTCGACACCCGGTCGAGCGTGTGACTCAGATCCGCCGGCGATGTAAACACAACAAAATGCTAGGAGCACGATTTTCACGCTCGAGCGCCACTTTCCCTGCTCGAGCATGAGTCCAAATTCTGGAAATCCCATATTTGAACCTCAAGCTCAAAACCAAGTTTAAATGCCTCAAATTCGATCCTCTTGGGCTAATTTTCTGGAAAACACTTGGAAACTCATAGTATAACATGATTCAAAGCTCAATTTAAGAAATCAAAGCCCAAGGGTAGTTCAATTAAATCCAATTTCAAACAACATTCTCATGAACATAACTCAAACATGACATGCATGAGTTTAAACCAATTCAAAGCTTCCAATACTTGCTCTAATGAGCCAATTCTTCTAAAATCATGGTGAATTCATGAACTTAAACATAAATATGAGCATGCATGCAAGATTTCTATGAAATCCACCTCACAATGCAAGGATGAACACATGCATGCATGAATTCTAACTCAATTCAACATATGAAGCTATTTCATGCCTTTAATCTCTAGACTTCCATGTACCATGCAACAAAATGACTTGAATTCATGAACAAGAAGGTATAAACTCTACCTTAAGTCTTGAATTAAAGGTCTAGAAGCCCAATTAACCAATTATCTTCCAAAATCTCTAAGCCTCCAAGCAAATCAAGAAGAAATCAAGCTATCTCTCTATTCTCTCTCTCTCTCCAGTCGGTTGAGTGCAAGAAATGGTTGATGAAATGTTGCTAACAATGTATTAAGGCTTCAACATGTATTGCCTAAATGGTCCACTAACATGGCAATATGGTAATTAAGGCAACCATTGCAATTTATTACCAATTAATCTAATCTAATCATACCATATCACATTTCAGATAAATATGCCATAAAATCACATAAATTATGATTAACACATATCACTAATCAATTTCAGATTCAGCCGCCGATAAGACCTTCAATTTGCAGTTTAAACATAAAATATGAACAGATAATTAAACAGTCAAACAAATAGACATGCATTTAAACTAGTACATTCAATCGACCGATTCGATTTCACCAATTCAATTACTTATCATAATCAGTCTCAGTTTAACAGTAATCAGTGGTTAACCAGTAATCAGGGGCAAGGGTTATTACAGTCTCCCCTCCTTAAAAAGAGTTTGGTCCTCCAAACTCAAATTACCTTCGTTCTGGAAGAAAACAAGATCCAATGGGAACAATTCAGGGTATCTCTTGGTCATGTCATCTTCCCTTTCCCAAGTGGTGTAGACGCCACCATGGTTTTGCCAGTCAACTTTCACTAATGGAATCTCTTTGTTTCTCAACTTGTTGATCTGTCTGTTTACAATCTGAATAGGCCGTTCCTCGTAAATGTAGTCATCACTCAGCACTACACGAGTAGGCTCAATCACATGGAAAGGATCCCGGAGGTAATCCCTCAACATAGAAATGTGGAAGACATTATGCATATGCTCCATTTTAGAAGGAAGCACTACTTGATATGCCACCGGATTGATTTTCTCAATAATCTCATACGGTCCGACATATCTCGGCGCTGGCTTACCCTTGACTCCAAAACGAGTCTAGCCTTTCATCGGTGTCCTTTTCACAAAAACGTGATCACCTACTTCATATTCTCTGTCTCGCCTGCGAACATCCGCATAACTTTTCTGTCGGCTCTGTGCGGTTTTCAGTCTCTGTTGAATCAATTTCACTTTCTTGGTAGTTTCATAGACAATCTCGGGCCCAAGCAAAGGCCCATCTCCAACTTTTGCCTAGCAAATCGGAAATCTACATTTTCTGCCATACAAAACCTCGAAATGCGCCATACCAATGCTCGAATAAAAACTGTTGTTGTAGGCGAATTCAGCCAACGGTAAATGGCTTTCCGAATTTCCTTGGAAATCAAGAACACACATTCTCAGTAAATCCTCCAAAGTCTGGATGGTTCTTTCTGACTGGCCATCTGTCTGAGGATGGTATGCACTACTCAGTCTCAGTTCAGTACCCAATGCTGTCTGTAGGCTTTGCCAGAATCTCGATGTAAATTTCGAGTCCCTATCAGAAACAATGGACACAGGCACTCCATGCAATCTAACAATCTCATCAATTTTGATTATAACCAACTTGTCCGCATTATAAATTGTTTTGACAGGTAAGAAATGAGCAGATTTAGTCAGTCTATCAACTATAACCTAAATTGAGTCCATACCTTTACTGGAGCGAGGTAAACCAACAATAAAATCTATGGTAATATGTGCCCATTTCCACTCCGGTATTGGTAAGGGTTGCAGTAAACATGCAGGTCATTGATGTTCCGCTTTGACTTGTTGGTAATGAAGACACTTTGATACAAAATCAGCAATTTCCTTCTTCATTCACGGCCACCAGAAATTCAGTTTCAAATCTTGATACATTTTCATATTTCCTGGATGGATGGACAATTTCAAATTGTGGCCCTCTTGCAGAACTCTTCTTTTCAGTTCAGAATTATTCGGTACACACAATCTTCCCTGAAATTTCAACACATTATTCTCAAATTTGAAATCCGACCTCGGTTTGGATTCTCGTTCTTCGATGATCTTCTTCAAGAAGTCATCCTGTTGCTGTTTTTCTTTAATTTCTTCAATCAGTGCCGGTTGAGCAGAAATAGCAGCTATTGTTCCACCTTGTTCTCGCAAAACAATCTCAATTTCAGACTTTTCAAGGTCACATAGCAACTCTTTCTGTCCGGTGAGTAAACAGGCTAAGTTCCCAGTCGATTTCCGACTCAATGCATCGGCAACGGTGTTGGCTTTCCCCGAATGGTACAAAATCTGTAGGTCATAGTCTTTAATCAATTCTAGCCATCTCTACTGTCTCATGTTCAGTTTTTTCTATGTGAAGAAGTATTTCAAACTCTTGTGGTCGGTATACACCTCACATGTCGCCGCATAAAGGTAGTGACGCCAAATTTTTAGTGCAAACACTACTGCAGCAAGTTCTAAATCATGGGTCAGGTAGTTCTTTTCATGCGGTCTCAGTTGTCAGGAAGCATAGACAATAACTCTGCCATTCTGCATTAAAACACATCCCAAACCCTTATGAGAAGCATCACTAAAAATGGTAAAACCATCCGTACCTGAAGGTAGGGTAAGAACCGGTGTAGTCACAAGTCGAGTTTTTAATTCTTGGAATGCTGATTCTCTTTGGTCAGTCCAGTCAAATGATATCCCTTTCTGAGTCAACTGTGTCAATGGTAAGGCAATTTTGAAGAAGTCTTTGACAAATCTTCTGTAATACCCGGCTAACCCCAAAAAGCTTCAGACTTCTGTAACATTTGTTGGTCTAGGCCAATTTACTACTACTTCAACTTTCTGTGGGTCAACTGAAATTTCATCCCTACCAATAACATGTCCCAAAAACATAACATGATCAAGCCAGAATTCACATTTAGTCAGTTTAGCATGAAGTTTATGTTCTCTTAGGGTCTGTAAGGCAAGCCTCAGATAATGTTCATGTTCTCCTCTACTCTTGGAATAAATCAGAATGTCATCTATGAATACAACAATAAAGTCATCGAGGAATGGTTTAAAAATCCTGTTCATAAGGTCCATAAATACAGTAGGTGCATTGGTAATTCCAAAAGGCATAAATAAAAATTCGTAATGTTCATACCTCGTTCGAAAAGCAATTTTATCAATGTCCTCTGGTTTAACTTTCAGTTGATGATATCCGGATCTGAGATCAATCTTAGAGAATACTTGAGCACCCTGTAACTGATCAAATAAGTCATCAATACGCGGCAATGGATATTTATTTCTCACAGTTACCTTGTTCAGTTCACGGTAGTCAATACAAAGTCTCAGTGAACCATCTTTCTTTTTCACAAACAAGACGAGTGCGCCCCATGGCGAAGTACTGGACTTGATGAACTTCTTATCTAATAGTTCTTGCAGTTGCACTTTCAATTCTTTCAGTTCAATCGGAGCCATTCGGTAAGGAGCTTTAGATACTGGTTATGTGCCCGGAATCACATCAACGGTGAACTCAATCTCCCTATCAATCAAATCCCCTGGCAGATCATCTGGAAAAACATCTGGGAATTCTCTAACTATAGGAATACTGTTCACATTAGCGTTAACATCAGTAGATACAGTCAATATAGAACAGAAATACACTTTACACCCCTTTCTAATCAATTTTTATGCTTTCATAGATGAAATCAAATATGGGGGAGGTACCACTCCACTTCCGTTAAACACAAATTCGGGTAGGCCAGGTGGACGGAAAACAACTTGTTTTGTCACACAGTCTATAGTAGCAAGATATTTTGTTAACCAGTCCATTCCCAATATTACGTCAAAATGGTCAATGTTTAGAGGCAGTAAATCAATATACAGATGCATATCCCCAACAATAATTTCACATGCAAGGTACATATAAGCACAAGTCAAAGATCCCCCAACAGGTGAAGATACAACTAACAAGTAATTCATGGGTTCCAATGGTCTATTCAATTTTCGCGAAAAAGCATGCGATACATATGAATGTGTAGACCCCGAATCAATCAGAACATATGCATTTTGAGTACAAATTGAGAGATTACCTGACACAACGGTCTAGGTATTCTACACATCTCCCGGTACCAGTGCGAACACTCAACCCTGCCTCATAGGCTCTTTTCCAGTCGCTTTAGGGTTGGGTTTTGGTGGGGCAGTTGATGTTGCTGCACTTGGTGCAGCTTTACTATTGCCCTAAGGAGTGGAAAGGGCAATCTTTGACCATGTGGCCTACCTTGCCACACCTGTAACAAGCACCAGAAATTTTGTAACAAACTCCCTTATGATTCTTACCACATTCAGAACATGGCGATATAGAACGGTTCCCTTGGCTAGGACTAGTTGTTGACCCTGTATTCTGCGTTTTGTTCAATGGGTTATTCTTGCCTTTCTTGAACCTAAAACCCTGTCTCTTACCACGCCACTTGGTCGATGGTGTATCAGTCTGTTTCAATGCCTCGATGTTTGCCTAAGCCATGATTGCTCGGTCAAGAACATCTACATACTTCAGTAGTTTTAGAACATTGATTCTGTCAGGGATTTCAACATTAAGGCTGCCTTCGAATTTCCTAGCCTTCTTATAGTCAGTGTCCACTATATATGGTGCATATCTAGCAAGTTTGGTAAACTTTGTTCATACTCGGCTACCGGCATGGTGCCTTGTCTCAGCTATCAAACTCAGTCACTTTTCTGTCCCTGACACACTGGGGGAAATACTTTTCGAAGAAGGCCCCTTTGAATTGAGCCCAAGTCATAACGGTGTTGGTGTCACAGACTAACATCCACCACCTTCTAGCTTCTTCTTGTAAGGTGAAGGTAGCTAGCAACACTTTATGTGCTTCAGAGCACGGAAACACTTCGAACAATTTTTCTATTTCAAGAACCCATGCTTCAGCCTTTAAGGGTTCAAGGCCTCCCTGAAAGGATAGCAGTTTCATCTTGCTACACTTCTGTGTCAGAGCTATTATATCATCATTAACAGGTGGCTCTGGCTGTACTGGAGGAGGTGGGGGCTGTTGTTGCCCTAGTCTTTCAGTTAGTAGTTCCACCATTCACTCCAGCCTTGCCATTCTTGCCTCAGAGGATTCAGATTCATCAACATTTCTTGCGTTATCCATTTCACTGTAAGCAGTTATAGCAATTATAAACATAAGCAGTTATATGTTTAAACACATCAACACATATTCATGTCATGTCCACACACACTTTTCATGCTCATGTGATGCCCTAATTGCTTTTCTAGGACACTGTAGACGTCCCCGAACGCCCCGGGAGAGATGAGTCCCCCGTTCCGTTCATCTTGGGCTCACTACAGTTCAGGACTCTAATTGTCACGGTTCGTAATCTGAACCAAAAAGTCCAAATCCAGCAAATCGTTTTGAGAAAACAGATTTTTGAAAGAAGTGCCAAACATGGACTGCTTTGCCAGATACAGAGTCGCCACCTAAATATTTTTATTTTTGGGAAATTTAGGAAACCCTGACTCGTTGCCTAAGGCCACGTGTCCGTCATCACCAAAGTTGCCTCGGCTCGGGAACTTGGGTACGATTGGGGAAGGTCACTTCGTGAGCACCCCCGCTCGCCCGATCAAAGATCGGCCTCTACTAACCATGATATCAAGTTTTGAAAACATTATGTGTTCTTATTCCAGTTATTAGCCTAGGTTTACTATGTGATGCACACAGCATACAAGTATAGACCGGGTCGCCTGAATTGGAACAAAACATTTCATGTTTGTTTTTTTTTTTTTGAAAAATGGTTTGCTACTCGCAAGTAGGCTTAAAATGCAGATTTTGCCACCCTCGGGTGGGCTTAGAAAACATGGTTTTGCCACTATCTAGTGGGCTTAAAACTCACAGTCAATGCATTGTTCCAATCCAAATAACCCAACCTTCACCCACAGGCATTCAGGCAACTATATCACATAAGCAAATAGCCTCATGGTAAGCATGCTATCATGGCAGTCACTTACACACATGCAAGGATGCTAAAGCATAAAAACTCACCGAGTACTCCAAGCCGAAACAGAAACTATGTTAGAAATCCATGCATGATCCTAACTATACAGAAATGCCTAATGTAACACATACAGGAATGCAACTATAGCAGGCTCGGCTGTTCTAAACATAGCATATGGAATGCTACCGCTAACAAGTATTCAAGTTGGAATTGAAATACAATGCAGTGAGATATGATGCGTCGAGCCTGGTGCATGCAAAACAGATGAATGAATGCAAACATGCTATCATACCGTATGCTAAGCGAAACATCCCCTATTCTAACCATCATAAGCTGGTAAATAAAAGGGAGAAAGACGTGGGGTTGGAAGACATACATCACACGCACGCACACTTATTACAATTTTTCCCTCACTCGGAGCGTCCGAATAAATAATATACAATCCCAAATGAATAATTACAGTCCGAATAAATACAATGTCCTAATTAATTAACAAATTAATCTAGGAAAGTGGTAAATTAGCATGCAAGCTAGGGACTGCCTCAACTCTGCTCCGAATGATGAATGATGCATGTTCGGGTTGCCTTGCACAAAAATCCATTGCGATGCCCCAATTGGCTTCTGTTTGCCACTAATCTTGGAATATTACGCGAAGCCCCAAAAGGTTGCCGATTTCTGATTCGTTGCAACAGAGAGCAGAACAGGGGCATGGCAAAGTATTTTCACATATGTATGCATGACTACTCTTCAGGGAGAGTAGTCCTCGATCCTCGTGCCACCAATCACGCATCTCGATGCATGATGGCCAAGAAGTCGAATTGCACGACTTAATATGAAATGAATGCACACATAAACACAACAAGACCGAGACTCCATCATGGATAATCTGGAGTGTCGGTGACCAGGAATTAAGACACGTTACATCACTAAAAGTACAAAACGTCCCTCGTTTCCCGTGCTCGGGCTAACTCCTATCCCAAACACAATGCAATATGCATGATATGCATGAATGCAACTAATATATAACCTAGCATGCACAATGCTATGAAATGGCATACACAATGCTCGATGTAACATGGCATACACAATGCTCTAACATACAACCTAGCATACACAATGCTATGAGTTGAAATGGCATACACAATGCACGATGGACTTACACCAACATGAGTGGACCTCAGCCACACTCACATTAGTAGCCATTAGATGGAAATGAGACACTTGATATGCGTGCACACGTGCACGCGAACTGAGGACCGACCCTAAGGCACGAATGCCACTCTACCAAAGCATGGCAAGGCATGGAATATGGCATACAAAACATGCAAGTTCCAGCACTGATGCATGATGCTAAATGGTCCCGAAACATAGAAATATGGCACCCGATGCATGGAATGGACCCCGAAACTCAAAACTAGGCATACACAATGACCTATAGCTATACAAAGAATGCATTATTTGATCATGAAGTGTGAAGACAGAGTCAAGGCAGTCCAAAAACATGAACTTTCTTAGTTCAAATCATAGCCAAAAGGTGCTAGCAAGATGGGCTAAAGTAACATGCAATTTTGACTAGCAAACATGCTTTACATGGCAAGTATATGAAGCACATGGAATCTCACCAAACCAGAAAAGATCAGTGAACAAAACATGTGGAAATATGACCAAATAATCACTGAAATGCAGCCAACATGAGCAAAAATGAGGAGCTCCTTTAGAGGGCCATGCAAGGAGTTATTAGGCACATACAAGATACACATGAAGAATGACCAAAAAAACTCCGGAAATCAAATATGGTAGTCCTAAAACTCACCAAATTGGGCCTGAAAAGTAGCTAAGAAGCATGAAAAGATGGGTCCCTTTGGAAGGCCAAAATGACCACCAAACAAGTCAAGGTGAGAGGGGGTCACCCCCCTCTGATTTGGAGGCTCAAAATAGTGTTCGACCATCGAAAATCCTTTGATTTCATGGCTAGAAGGCCAAACAAATCATGCAATTGGAGCTTAGGTGTAAGGCTCAAAACAAGGGACAATCAAGCATACAAGGAAGCATGTGACCTCAAATGAGAAAATGCCCTTAATAAAACATAAAGATAATGTCAAGAAAAGCCTATTTCCAGTTTATAACAAGTCTCAAAAATGAACATAAATAGGGCTAATCTATCATGCAAAAATGGCCCTAAAAGAGAGAATAGAGACAAGGGACAGCAGCTGGCCCCAAATGGCAAAGAGCCCTTTAACAAAATTAAAGAGGGGCTCAAAACAAGGCACTTTACGGTTTACATAAAGTCTCGAAAATGAACAAAAGTGAGGTTAAATCAACATGCAAGAAAAAGGCCTACAAGAGGGATAAAGAGGCAAGTGGTAGCATCTGACCTCAAACAGAGGAGAGCCCTTCAACAAAGTTGAAGAGGGGCTCAAACAAAGACATTTCACAGTTTATGACCAAGTCCAAAACAGCTCGCAAATAAGCCTAAAATATCATGCAAAAATAGGCCTAAAAGATAGTTTAAACACAAAGGGTGAGGAGGAGACTTCAAACAGAGAAAGACCCTTGATCAAATATGGAAATGAGCTCAAAATATGACTATTTATAGTTCAGGTCAGAACCCAAAAATGCAAGAAACAAAGGCTAAGAAAGCATGCAAAATAGAGCCAAAAGATAGGGAAAAGAGACTTACCCTTGTAGCCTAAGTCTTCAACAGCTTTTGGTCCAAGAAATGGTGCTCCTAGCCTCTGGAAATAGCCTTCAAGTTGTTGGAATAGAGTGTGGAGGTTGGGTGCTATGGATTGGTGTAGAAAAGGCCAAGAACCAAGGGTGTTTTGAGGGTTGGAATAGAGAGAGAGGGAGATTTAATGCAAGAGCTCCAAACCAATTTTTGTAACCCTTGAAAATGAGCTGCGGGGCTGGTTTTATAGAGGAGAGGAGTGGAGAAAAGGGGGGGGAAATCAAATTCAAATTTCCCCCCCAAAAGACCCTCCCTCGGATACAGGATCTGGGGGGAAACAGAGGGTGCAGCTGTAAGGAACCAAGTGAGAGGGTCATGGCCGGCCAGGTTCAGAGGGTTCAGATGGCCGGCCGGCCACCTCCCTTGGCCAGCCAACCAGGTTCAAAAGGGTCAAGCAAGAAAAGCTGGCCGGCCACCCATATTGGTGGCCTCCCATGTGTGCACAACACAGCTATGTGGTCAAAACCTTGAAAATGTGAACCAGGAGATAGAAAAACCAACTTTCTAGAGGGTTTCAAAAGGGTCAGGAACAATTGCTGGCCGGCCATGTCATATTGGTGGCCTCCCAGGTGTGTACAACACAAATATGTGGTTGAGGGCTAAAGAAAGTGGCCTGGGAATGGTCAACACAAGCTTTCTAGCGAGGAAAACGGGCAACGGAGAGCGATGAAGGAATAAAGCTAGCTTTTCGGAACAATTACTGCCCTCCCACCCTTCTACAAGCTTCCTAACAATGAAAATGAGGTCTCCACCAAAAATGAAACAAAACGGATGCAAAACAAAGGTTCGAGTGCCGAAACACGCTGCCCGGGGCCCCGAAAACTAACTATGAAGCACCGAAGGTGGTGTTCGACCACGAAGTTGGTCTCTCGGACCACAGTGTCCCTCAAAAGGGAGGAAACAAGGTGTGCGCCAAAAATTGGAGCAAACGAAGGTAGTTAAGCGGTCCCAAACCGAGGCACACAGCCGACGGCTCCGAAAACCAAAAACTGGGCTCCAAACGGGAAAAATGGCCTACGACCACGAAACGTAGCTTACGGCCACTGAGAGATGGTCTACGAGACCCTCTCCCTCCCTTCGGGAAGAGAAAACGAAGAAAACGGGACCTGGTTCGCAAATCGAGACAAGGCACAAAAGAGTCCAAAAGTCCGGAGGCAAGGCTCGCAGCTAAGACTCTGAAACCTCTGAACGAGCACGATATGCAACATCACCAAGCGCTCAATCGGTGATGTCTGAGTCTTAAGGTCGGTCAAAAATGGGGTGTCTACAGTTGCCCCTCTTTGACAGAACTCGAGAGTCATAAATGACGGGAGTGAATGTCAAAACCCAGAGACGACCCATTTTTGACAAGGCCGAAGACTTAGCCAAACAGGCAAGATAAACCAAGATGTGCCCACAGGCATGCCCGCAGGCAGGGGGCAAAATGCAAAGCGATATGCACAAAGCCAGATGTAACTCAATGATCACGCAAATGCAGCAAGCTATAATGAAGCAAGTATTCTCAAATAGATGCAACAGTTTTAAGCAAGGATGCAAAACAACAACTACATTTCATGCAGTTAAGAATGCGGAGAATTGTTCAACTCTCGCCACGTCTCACACGGAGAAGATACGATACCTACGCGATTCGTCTGGTCACACCAGCCTCAAATGAACCGTACATACAATATCGTGCCTGTAAAAGAAAGAAACTCAACAAGCACAACATATTTAACAACATATGCTCAACGTGATATCGAATGCAGACAAACGTGGTGTCAATGGGTGAGTGCATCGCAATGCGAGAAGAAACGCGTGTGACAACGTGAGTTTAAGCATGGAGGCATGATAATATCGAGGAAACGTGCATAACAATGCAAGTATACGCATGAGAATGCAAGTGATATACATAAGTGTAAACTTGAATGCACATTTGTCCCAAAACAACGAGCAAAGAAATGCGCGTTTCGGCGAGGGCGACTCGATCGCGGCCTCCGATTCACCTCCCGGAGGGGTCACAACATGTTCAAAAAGGATACATCTCACTTTCGACGAGTAATGATGAGAAACGCATCGAAGGTTGGAGTTGAAGTCCCGGTAGAGCGATTTTGCGACGGAAAGTGCACTTCTCTTGTACTTTTTTAGGTCCCGGGGACTCCAATCATCACCAAAATTTGCAGAGACGTTGGAGGCCACATGGGGGACACCACCGGCCAATTTTATTCCCAGGGGGAGGCTGCCGGCCATGTTTTTGGAAGAGGGGTGGCCGGTCGGCCACCTAGGCCAAATCCGGGGCAGTTTGGTCTTTTTGCTCTCTTTTCTTTAAATGTGCTCATCCAAAGCACTTTTCCTCACAAGTGCAGCTCCGAAATTGCTCTCTCCTCCTTCCCAAACCATTTTCTCTCTCAGATCTGCGCTCTATACGCGTTTTCCAACGCCCACGCAAGTTGTTTTTGCGAAAACTTTCAGTTCTCTTTACTTTGAACCGATTAAATTTTGATTTCGGGGCTTCTTTTCTCATTTTCACCACTTGAGGTAAGTTTGTCTCAACATTTGGAAGATTTTCTCGGGAGTTGACTTTTGTTGACTTTTTCATTTCCTGAGAGTTGACTTTTGTTAACTTTTTCCAATTTCGGCTCATTCTGCTCGTTTTTTGCTCGTTTTTGCAGATTTCTTGAAATGGCCGGTCATTTTTCTCACGGTGGAGGTCCTCCAGGCGCCAAAGGTGATCCCAATATCATGGCTTTGCCTCCGAGAGTTCAACCGTTCATTCCGGAGAGGTACGCCCCTCGGGTACATGTCCTTCCGCAGGCTGTTTTCTATCACTTTACTGATTTTGATGATCGAGCGCCCGGGGATCTGCTTTGTGAGAGCTGGAGTCTCACATCTCCTATCAGGCATGAGAGGTATTTACTTCGCCTTTATATTTTCTGCAATGTATTCTGCATTTTCAGTGCATTTCGTGCTTTCGCTATGTTTATCGGCTCATTTGAGTACATAGTTTGTTTGGAATACTCAGTCTATGACACCATATTCTATTTGCATCTTGAATACATAGTTCAATCACTTTGAATTTCTGAACACACAACCCATAAATTAATTGTGAACACACGGCACACACTGATTGAGAGTAGAACACGTAGCCCAAACTCTGATTTTCTGAACACACAGCCCGTTGTTGAGGTGAACCCACAGCACACACTGATTGAGAGTAGAACACGCAGCCCAAACCTTGATTTTCTGAACACACAGCCCGAATTGAAGGTGAACACGCAGCACACACTGATTGAGAGTAGAACACGCAGCCCAAACTCTAATTTTCTGAACACACAGCCCATTGTTGAGGCGAACACACGGCACACACTGATCGAGAGTAGAACACGCAGCCCAAACTCTAATTTTCTGAACACACAGCCCATTGTTGAGGTGAACACGCAGCACACACTGATCAAGAGTAGAACACGCAGCTCAAACTCTAATTTTCTGAACACACAGCCCATTGTTGAGGTGAACACACGGCACACACTGATCGAGAGTAGAACACGCAGCTCAAACTCTAATTTTCTGAACACACAGCCCGAATTGAAGGTGAACACGCAGCACACACTGATTGAGAGTAGAACACGCAACCCAAACTCTAATTTTCTGAACACACAGCCCATTGTTGAGGCAAACACACAACACACACTGATCGAGAGTAGAACACGCAGCCCAAACTCTAATTTTCTGAACACACAGCCCATTGTTGAGGTGAACACACGACACACACTGATCGATAGTAGAACACGCAGCTCAAACTCTAATTTTCTGAATACACAGCCCATTGTTGAGGTGAACACACGGCACACACTGATCGAGAGTAGAACACGCAGTTCAAACTCTAATTTTCTAAACACACAGCCCGAATTGAAGATGAACACGCAGCACACACTGATTAAAAGTAGAGCACGTAGCCCAAACTCTAATTTTCTGAACACACAGCCCATTGTTGAGGTGAACACACGGCACACACTGATCAAGAGTAGAACACGCAGCCCAAACTCTAATTTTCTGAACACACAGCCCATTGTTGAGGTGAACACACGACACACACTGATCGAGAGTAGAACACGCAGCTCAAACTCTAATTTTCTGAACACACAGCCCATTGTTGAGGTGAACACACAGCACACACTGATCGAGAGTAGAACACACAGCTCAAACTCTAATTTTCTGAACACACAGCCCATTTTCTGTATCTGATTTGATTTTGCACACAACTCATACGCAGCTTATTCATTTCATTTGCACGCAGCTTGTTCATTTCATTTTGAAGTTCTGAAACCTATATTCATTCTGAATGCAGGTGACTTCCCGTACTGTGCAGGGATATGGCTCTATCACGGCGAGAGAGTGGTACGCCGAGCTCCCAGAGGCTGTCCAGGATTTGGTTGATGTGGCAAGGTTCGGGACCTTTTGCACTGGGAGCTCTCGCTGTCCCGCTAGCAGGACACTGATGGGCGCTTTGGTAGAGAGATGGTGGGACACCACCAACTCCTTTCATTTCTCTGCCACCGGGGACATGACCATGACCCCGTTTGACTTCGCCATACTGACAGGCCTTGATATGGGAGGTTGGGCCATCCCATATGATGAGGACATGGGCGAGTGGAAGGCCGCCTAGATATATTTATTGGGAGCTCGCCCGCCAGTGGACGGATCTTCAGGTAGAGTCCGATACACCTGGTTCTCTTCCCATTTCAAGAGGGTGGAGATGGAGCCTAAGACTCCCGAGGAGGTCACACAGTATACTCGTGGATTTCTGATGTTCCTCTTTGGGACTACACTGTTCACCGACAGGGGGAACACCATCGGACTCTATTTGTTGAGTGCTCTCATGGACCTATCACAGGTCAGTCACTATGATTGGGGCGGCACCAGCCTGGCCACTCTCTACTGTTATATGAGTATGACTTCCTGCAGATGGGGGAACATACTCGACGGCTATTGGAGAGCCTGGAAGGTACTTTATGCCCTCTTGATTTACATTTATGCTCCTCATTATTTGTACATGGCACACACGGCGTACTTTACATTCTGCACTTTGCTCTCAGCATGTTGTATTTACATTCTGCACTCAGCATTCTATATTCTGATGGCTACTGCTCTGTTTTCTGCAGCTATGGGTCTACGTGTACTTCCCAACGCTGGCTCCGGAGCTTATAATGGAGGTGCCCCTCACGACCTCGTATTCACTCGTATTCAAGGGCCAGTACCAACCGAGACCTCGGGAGTCTCTTCTCTATTTACGGCAGTACTTTGACACAGTGCGGTCATCGGAGGTATTTCAGAACTCTCAATTCTTCATGTTTCCAATCTTGCACATTTGCAATTTCTGATCAGCTTATGCATTGACTATCCGCAGATCACATGGCAGCCCTGGGCACCTTTAGGTAGAGACCTCCGATTCCGGTTTGCCGGAGGATGGGGTACCTCCCGGTATAGGGTCCTGCTTGAGGGGCCAGTTGGTAGGGCCTGGTTTTTGGGGGATCGCTTCTTGCGTCAAGTATGGGGCTACCCTACTCTGGACCTTTCTTCAGTGCCTCCAGATGACATGCAGACTGTCGATAGGCTCTCTCCCCAGGATGTCATTGATGCTATACAAGGTACCGATGCCTTCCTACATCTGGAGCAGGGAGAGTATGCAACCTACCGTCACACCTACTTGATGCCTCCCCTGTCGGGAGTCCGTACCCCGACTAGGAGGTCTACTGGCATGCCCTCATCAAGCTGGGCCCGAGCTAGAGACATTCCTTTGACCAGTAAGGCTGGCACATCTAGAGGTGGGGGTGGATTGGTTCCCCCGATTCCTCTGACTCAACATCATCCTGGACGGCCAGATATGCCGACTGGGTTGATGGGATGGCAATATGGGACTACTTCCCCGATTCCGATTCCGATAGAGCCTCCGATGCCTGGCCACCGATATGTCAGTGACCCTCACTCACCACTGGTATGTTGCACTGTTTTCCGTTTATCGCACAGATACTTTGGCATTTGTTTATTCATTAATGACTTGAGATTGTATCTGCAGCCACCTAGGGAGTACATGGATGAGGTGCTCGGGACGGTTGCCTCTCTTGAGGGCATGGTCCTGCGGAGAGAGGCACAGTTGTCTATCATGGGTTTCCAGGTACCCTTTAGTTTTCTTGCATTTATCATACTTCTAATGACATGTTAATCCTGAACATCTTACTGCATTGATAGGCTGCCTGTGTAGAGCACATCTGACACACACTACATTTATGTACTATATCCGCATACATCCACTCTGTGTACCTTGCTTGCATCTGTATCTGATATACATGTTTTGGCTGATGTATTCAAATTGCATTCTTCATTTTCAGATGCCTCCGGTGTATGCTCAGTCGCAGGCCGGGCCATCCAGGCCTTCCCGAGGAGCTGGGCCATCTAGGCCTTCTCGAGGAGCAGGGAGAGGGGAGTCGTCTCGCGGACGAGGCAGACGCAAGGCGCACATCATAGAGGAGGAGCCCAGCATGGAGGAGGAGGAGGAGGCTACAGATCCCCAGTCAGAGACATCTGCTGACAGAGAGGGTGGCTTTGACCCTGGTTCCGGTAGTGGAGATGAGGTTGAGGAGGGTTCCGCGGATGGCAGCCCCGACTCAGACGATGATGGTGGTGATGATGGCGTAGAGACTGTTCCGCAGAAGAGGACGAAGAGGGCCTCTTATTCCTGCTCTTGAGAGCATAGATGCAGCTGTTCCCTGTTTTATTTACCTTTTTACTAGTAGTTGTAGCACATTGTACATTGTTAGGTAGTTTTATTTTCTGTAAAACTTGTGTCCTTGTTGTAAAACATGATGGAATGAAACAACTTTTGAAAAAGTTTTGTATTTTAAACTCTTAGCATCATGTCGCATCATTTTGCACAAAAAAATAAGATTGAATGGAATTGTGCGCCGTGTATTTACCAAGTCAGGTAGTGAACCGACGCAACAAACTAAACAACCTAACTTACTAAGAAATAACAAGACCTTAGCAAGTTTACAACTTGATAAGAAAAACACAACAATGTTGACAACAAAATAGGCAAGACACAACACAATTGATTTAAACAAAAAGTAACGACTCAAAGCACAAAAACTCGACAAATGACAAAACTTACAACTCGATGAACGAGACATTTCAACCAACAAAACAACAACTCGATAAGCAAAATAACAACTTGATAAGCAAGACTTAACAACAACTCTATAAACAAAGTGCATTTCGGACGATCTGGGTGACGGAACGCATCCGAAACAGAGGGAAATGGAGGCCTTCGACACTCCCGATGCATGAAAATGCTTGGAACTTCCTTCTAGAGGGTAAAACAGGACCAAAGGCACATATTGGAGCACGGCCAGCCACCTTTGGGAGCTGGCCGGCTAGCTTTTTGCATTTGAGGGAAGAGAGGTGGCCGGCCTGCCAGGAAAGGTGGCCGGCCGGCCACTTAGCCCAGCAACCATCAAATTTTTGACACGTGTCCCCCCGAACAGTGCCTTATCCTCTTTAAAAGTCCTAGCTCCGTGGCTCATTCATTCCATCTCAGTTTTGCATCAAAATAGAGGCGTTTCTCATCGAAAATCTCGCAGCTTGGATCGCTTCTCTAGATGGCTCGGAAAAGTTGAACTTCCAGGGTTTCGGCTTGAATGCACTATTCATGCTGAGCCATACTCCGCTGCACCTTCCTTTTCTCCATGCCGCGGCGAGGTTTTGGAACCCGGTAACGTACGTCTTTAGCTTCAGCGGGCAAGAGGTATGTCCAACCTTCGAAGATTTTCAAGTTTTGATGGAATCTAAACGTTATGAAGAGATCTTGCCTCAGTTTCGCTTTGGCCATGCCCAAGCTTTAGGGCGAATGTGTGGACTCACCATTCATGACGCCTTCTCTCGACCGTAATGGGGAACCGACATCCTCGCTTGATTCATCGCTCGAGACCCAGGACCGTGCGACCATTATTGGCAAGGTTTCCGACAACATACCCTCTGCTTATGCATGTTATCTCACTTTCTGCTTGCCCCGGGCTTTGGCGGATCTAGTATTTGTCTGATTGAAGTTGCTCAAGGCTTGAAGGAAGGCAAAAGCTGCATTGCCATGACTCTGGCTGAGACATTGATGGGCTTCGACTCCTTTTATCACCGAGAGACGAACAGATTTGCGAGAGCCCAATCGCCGCAGTAATGTTTCCCCCCCATTCTCACATTTGTATCGCCCACATCTCCCGGCCCTCAGGCTCGATTTTTCTCACAAAACCTTTTTCTTACTTTTTTTTTTTTCTCATCGTTCGTCTCTCTATTCTTTATTCTCTCATTTTTCATCCCTCCCCAGGTATGGTTGATGGATAAATTGCAGGTTGTGGACTCTTGCCCAAATTACTCACCATGGCTACTTCTTTCGATAATGCCTAGTCGATGCCCCTAATGAGGGATGGTGGTTTGACTGGATGTGCAATCTATCTGCAGATCGCATTGCTTGGCGCTGTCCTTGGCTCAATCTTCCGGCAATGAGCTACAGTATGTCCCGGCAGATCGGGATCCAGTTGATTGGTCTGACTCACTGTGTGTTCTACTTTTCGTTCCGGTTCCTATGCCAGTTCGGTCATGATCAGACTTGCCCGCCAGAGGGGATTAAGTACCCGGCTGCTTTCCCGATCCGAGGCGCACAGCTTGCCAGGTATGCCACAGCATAGAGAACTAGAGAGCTCCTGGCCCCCGCTCCCATTTTCAGTTGCACTTTGTCTGACAAGTGCTTGGATTGGCTCAATGAAGAGGCACAGATTGGGCCCAGCTTGGCATCAGAGGCTTCGATTAGCTCTGGGAGGGGGCGCAGGGACACCTGACTTGACTATGCCCCGGATTTATTGCTTTACCAGTACTTTCAAGTTTTCTTTATGAATGTAATAAAAAGCAACTTCAATTTGTATGCAAGAGCAGGAGAACTTTGTATTGAAATCAATGAAATTGAAGGTTGTGGATACTGAAAATTTTCCGCTTTGGTCCAAAAATGGTCTTAGTTGTAAAAAGATTAATTTGAACAAAAGTCAACTTTTATTAAAACTTTTGAAAACCATTTTCGATATGGATCAGAACTGGACACGCCTGAGATCTGTCACTAAGATACACAACCCTGCACTCCTAGCAATCGGAAAGTTGCCCTAGTTCGAATAGTATCAAGAAGATCAAGACAAAGAACGGAAAGTTGCCCCTAGTTTGAAAAGCACTGCACCGGAGATCACGATGAATACTGATGGACAAAGATGGCTGAGATGATCAAATGGACAAAGTTGATCGGGGAAAAATTTATGGCTGAACTTCAGGATGAAGTTGCCTACGTATCCCAAAGATGGGAATCAAGCCTTACGTAGTTCAAGCTTAGGTTCACTCGAGTATTTTCACTCTCATTTTACGCTCTAACTTTTGCCAAGGCCGCCCTTTGCGGGTTTTCAACCTTGAGCCTGGGCCATAATTTCAATTTTTTGTGCTCTGAGTTTCACCTAGGTCGCCCTTTCGGGTTTTCGGCCTAGCGAGCCTCTCGAGGGTAATATTTCTTCAACTTGTCCATATTGATCGGTTGTGAGAACTCTAAGCCATCTAGATCCATCAGAACCACAGCTCCACCTGACCAGATAGACTTAATGATGTAGGGACCAGTCCAATTGGGTCTAAACTTGCCCCTTAGGTTGTGGATGGGAGCTCGGTTGTCCTTGAGCACCAAATCTCCTTCCTTTAGATTCCTGGACTTAACTTTCTTGTTGAAAGCCCGGGCAATTCTGCGCTGATAACCTTGAACATGGTACAGTGCTTTCAGTCTTCTCTCATCAAAGAGCATGAGTTCCTCAAACCTGCTCTGCTGCCAATCTGCTTCGGCTATTTGACACTCAGCCAATACTCGCAATGACGGAACCTCAATCTCGATAGGTAGAACGGCCTCCATCCCATAAACCAATGAATACGGAGTCGCCCCAGTAGAAGTTCTAATTGAAGTTCGGTAGCCCCACAGAGCAAACGGCAGCTTATCTGGCCAATCCCGGTAGGTCTCCACCATCTTCTGCAGTATGTGTTTGATATTCTTGTTGGCGGCCTCAACCGCTCCGTTGGTTTGCGGCCGATAGGTAGATGACTTATGAAAAGCCACGTTGTATTTTTCCAACAAGTCAATCACTTCCTTCTTGAAGTGGGAACCGTTATCTAAAACTATCTCATTTGGGACTCCGTAGCGACAGATGATGTTGTTTCTGATAAACTTCGCAACATGTGAAGCTTTCAACACCGCATAAGATTGGGCCTCGACCCACTTTGTGAAATAATCTATCGCGACCAGGATAAACTCATGCCCATTCGACCCTTTCGGAGTGACAGCCCCGATCACATTAATTCCCCAGACTGAAAATGGCCATGGCGAAGTCATATTGTACAACTTCGACGGCGGGATGTTCATGCGGTTTGCATGGATCTGACATTTGTGGCATCGCCGAACAAAACCGATACAGTCCTCCTCCATGGTGGACCAGTAGTAACCCTGTCTGAGGATCTTCCGTGCTAGCATTACTCCGTTCATATGCGCAACGCATTCTCCTCTATGGATGGCGTCCATTAGGCGCTTCGATTTCGGCATGGACACACAGCTTATGCATTCCCAGATGACTTCTCTTATACAGCTTACCCCCACAGATGATGAACTGAACGGCCATTCTTCTGATTGCCCTTTTATCCTTGGCATTTACCCCCGACGGGTATGCTTCCTTCTCCAGGAAATTCCAAATGTCGTAATACCAGGGGTTTTCATCCTGAACCTCATCTATAGCAGCAATCGACTCGTAGGCTGGCGCAAATTTCTGGTCAATGATGACTGGACGTATCCGGACTCCGAACGGGATGTCTATCATGGAAGATAGAGTTGCTAAAGAATCTGCAAACCTGTTGTTCTCTCTTAGTAGATGAGTAAAGTTTAGCTTCTCAAACCGAGAAATTAACAAGTCCAAGGTTTGGTGATACATCATCATCTTTTCTTCTTTGACTTTCTTGTCTCCTTTTGCTTGAAACACAACAAGGTTCGAGTCCCCGATGACGTCCAACCGTCTTGCCCCTAGTTCCAGGGCTGCTTCTAGACCGGTAATGCATGCCTCATATTCTGCTTCATTGTTCGAGACTTTGAACCGGAGTTTGAAGGCTAGAGGGATACGGAAATTGTCGGGTGCTATCAGCAACACTCCTATCCCATACCCGTACTGATTTGACGCTCCGTCAAAGCACATCGTCCAAGTTTCATCGTCGATGTGCAAAATGGCCTCATATGGGAACAAGTACTCAACTGCTTCACCTCCTTCTACTGGATGATCAGCTAAGAATTATGCTACTGCTCTTCCCTTGACTGACTTGCGTGTTACATACTTTAGATCAAATTCGGAGAGCAACAGCAACCAACGAGCTAACCTATCCATAAGTGCTAGTTTCTCGAAAAGATATTTGATGGGATCGAACCGTGAAACCAACATTACGGAGTGAGCTAACAGGTAGTGCCGCAGCTTCCTGGTAGCCCATACCAAAGCCAAGCAAGCCTTCTCCAATGGTGTGTAGCGAGTCTCATACTCTAGCATCTTCTTGCTCAGATAGTAGATGGCTCTCTCTACTTTGTCCTCTGATTCTTGTGCGAGCATACAGCCCATTGTAGTCTCAGTCACTGAAAGGTACAATATCAACGGTTTCCCCGGCTCTAGCGGTGACAACACGGGCGGGTTCTGTAAGTATTCCTTGATCTGTTCAAAAGCAGCTTGGCATCGATTGTCCCATTGGAATTTCTTTCCTTTTTGCAGGAGACCAAAAAGTGGTTCACAAGTCAAGGTTAATTTTGAGATAAACCGTCTTATGAATTGCACTTTACCTAGAAAGCCTCGCACCTCCTTTTCAGTCCTTGGTGGGGGCATTTCTAGGATGGCCTTGATTTTGGAAGGGTCGACTTCGATACCTCTCTGTGTAATCAGAAACCCTAGCATTTTTCCCGCTATAACACCGAACATACATTTCTGAGGATTAGCCGCAACCGGAATTCTCTGATCCTTTGAAAGAACTTTTGCAAGGCGGTGTAGTGGCCCTCTCTTTCTTTGGACTTGACAATCATGTCGTCCACATACACCTCAACCTCTTTATGGATCATGTCATGCAATATTGTGGTTGCGGCCCGTTGATAGGTAGCTCCAGCATTCTTCAACCCAAACGGCATTACCCTGTAGCAGTATGTGCCCCACGGGGTGGTGAATGCAGTCTTTTCCCGGTCTTCCGGTGCCATCACTATCTGATTGTACCCTGAGAAGCCATCCATGAACAAAAGCAAAGCATGCCCCGCTGTGAAGTCCACTAATTCATCAATATGCGGCAAGGGAAAGTCATCCTTCGGACTGGCTCTGTTCAAATCCCTGAAATCCACACACACCCGGATCCTGCCATCCTTCTTCGGCACCGGAACAATGTTGGCCAACCAAGTCAAGTATTCGGATACCAGTAAGAAGCCTACGTCAATTTGCTTGGTGACCTCTTCCTTAATCTTGAGGGCCCAATCTGGGCGGGTCCTCCTGAGTTTCTGTTTGACAGGTCGGGCCTCGGGGTCAAGGGGGATCCGGTGCTGTACAATCTCAGGATCGATCCCAGGCATGTCTTCGTAGGACCACGCGAAAACATCTTTGAAATCTTTTAATAAAGCGACTAAGCGCTCGCATTCCTCCGAAGACAACGTGGACCCGATCTGGACCAACCGTGGGTCCTCCTCAGTACCAATATTCACAATTATGATTTCATCCATTAAGGGTTTGACAAACCTCTCTTGCTCTTGTTCAATTAGGCGTTGCAAAACCGGAGGAATTTCGTCCTCGTCGTTTTCATCAAAATTTTGAAAGTCTGAGTTTATGCAATAAATCAAGGGCACAGAAAAGTAGTCAGAAACCACAGTTACTTGATTCTCATTAAGCACATCCAAATCGTCTGAACTCTCGGTTACAACAGATCGAAAGAGAAAGAAAAAGACAACCTGGACAAAACTGTGGCATCCGGGTTATCATCCCCAGGATTACCAGACTCAGACTCAGTCGAGCTGGAACCTGATTCCGACTCACAAGACTCGGTGGAATCAGATTCCGGCTCACTACCTGACCCGGTACTACTGGACAAAATCCCTCTTCATATTGCCAAGTGAGAGAGGGTGCGATAGATGCATCCAAAATAGTTGACGGTGGGCCCACAGCCGTTTCATTCCCGATCATGGAAACCGAGAAGTTATCCCCCAAGCACTTATGGTCGATCGGAGGATCTGAAAGTAGACATGCCAATGCTACCCCCATTTCAATTTCAGCGCCCTTGGAGTCCGCGCCTTTATCTGCTCAACTCAATCGATGGGTCATGCTCGCTCTACGGCAACGTCATCCCCAGATAGTTGTAGGTCAAAGAAAATCTCGAAGCCTGGTACGCGCTTCTTCTCCGCGTTCAGCCATGGCTCGGGGAAGCCACAAAACGGAAAGTCCTCTCCCTCTCGGACGAAACGTCCATTTAGGGTACCCTGAATGGGCCGGTGTATTAAGTCAAAAGGCTTCCCCGCCTTCTTCGCTTTGGCTCTCCCAGCCGTTTCCTTCCCCTTTCTTATCCAGTCTTCTTTGGTGGGCTAACATCGCAATCCAAAGGTATGCGAGTTGTGTGGCACTTCAGCCAATGCTGCGACGCCCTTCCAGCCGCTCCTTCCTAATCCCATCCCGAGGATGTGCTGTAGTTTGTTCATGAGGTATACAGATTGAGCACTGACGTACACTCCCTCATTAACAGCCATGATATTCTGCACAACTCGAGCCTCAGCCAGAGTAAACCCTGATAAGAACACATCCTCCATGCCGTGCTCGATTTCCAAGACTGGTGTAGACACTTCTAGCGAGGGATGGATGGACGAATTCTTGAAAACAAGGGCCACTCCCTTCCCGTGAGGGTCCTTCAACATCTGATGTAAAGTGGAAGAGACTGCCTTCACTTGGTGCAACCATGGCCGTCCCAAGAGTAAATTGAAGGTTGCGGGAACGTCCAAGACATGGAATTCAATGTTGTGTTGTCCTGGACCAACCTGGGTCTGAATTTTGACAGTCCCCATCACCTCTCGACTAGTGTTATCATATGCTCTGATCACTTGAGTAGTCAGTACGAAGTCCGCGGGCTTCAACCCGATTGCATATGCTGTTCTGGCTGGGCAGACGTTGATGGCAAACCCGGTATCAACAAGAACCACCGGTATCCACGTGTCTCTACTTTCCACAGAAATGTAGAGGGGTTTGTTATGATTTGTGCCCTCAGGCGGTAGTTCTTTGTCTGAAAAGGTTAACGTCGGGGAACCTCCTCCCGGAAAGACCAGTCCAACCAGCTGCTCTGGTGTGGTATCTATAGAGAGTTTAGCCTTGTCCATAGCAGATAGGACAATACCGTCTGCGGCACTTAGGACGCCATAAGCAATCCCCAGATGGAGATGTCTGCTTGTATTTTCTTTAATTGCTTGAGCACAGCTTCTTCTTCGATCTGTTTCTCCTTCTGTTTCTCAGCTTCCTTCTCCTTCCCCGATGCTTCTGGCTAGTCTAGGTGCGGGGGCTTGAAATACCTCCCACTTCTTGTCATGTGATCAACCTCATCGAGATACCAGGTGTCATCTGGTTGATTGCTTCCCCAATCCTCGTCTGTGTGGGCAAGACATAAATCATTGTCTTCCCACCACATTCCGTTAAGATTCAAAAGACACCTGTCTGGCTCCGGCATGATTGTACTCTCAGTACTTTCAGCTCACATGCTCACAGCATCTTCTGTTCTTGTGCCCACAGCACTTTTAATCCCTTCATGGGTTTTGGCTTTCCGGACTCTCTCAGAATCCCAAATCTTTTCTTGTTCCACCTGCGTTAGCGCAGTTTGTTGTTCAGTTTTCCCTGCATCCACAATGTCCCAATTCCGAGCGAAATTCTCAGACCGCACTCTTGACAATGCACTCCGACTTCGGCCCTTCCGCCACCATCGATACCCTCGCTCTGCCGCCCTGTTCTAGTTGGAACTCTACAACATCCGTTAATCATCCACCATCCGTAGCCTCGCCGATTCCTCAGACTCAAACCAGCTTGATCGCCGGCCCCTGATTCTTGGTCATTGAAAAACTAGAGGTTGGCCAAGCCCTCTTCTACAGCCGTCAAAACATCCGTTCCTTGCTCAAATCTGTCCCCCTGGATCACACACAGTTCTGCTCCTTCTGGCAATCCTACACTCGGCTCAGACCGGCCCACTGACATGATGTACTCACTTGGATTGTAGGCTTCTCCAGCAAAATTCCCAGGCTGCTCAAACCCAGACTCAACAGTTCCACCCTCCTCCGCAATTTCCCCTATACTCTTTTCAATGGCCACCACCATTGACTCAAGTTGGGTTGTAGAGATGTCCAACATGCACAAAAGGTCAGTGCAATCGGGAAGGAACACCTCCAGCTTAGGTAGATGGGAAGGAGTGATATAGATGCTAGGATCGTAAGACACGACCCGAGTCTGGATAAGATTGATTCTTTTGGGAGGTGGAGCTTGGTTGTGTGTAGGGAGTGGGTTGGTTGTGACATTAGGTCTCTCTGGAGGCAAAATCACATTTTTGTCAACGAGGTCTTGAATCTCGTGATGCAGTCTGAAACATTAGTCGGTATCATGATCGTGCTGCTGGTGTTATGCACAGTACTTGGCTGGGTTGTGAGTGGGGGGAAGTGGATTTGGCAACGGCCTCGGCTCTAGGGGTTTTAGGTGACCCTTTCTGATTAAGACCCCTAGAGCCTTGGACAAAGGCATGTACAATGGGGTGAAGGTTCTTTGGCCTCTGGGTTGGTATTTAGTGGTCTGTGTATTGCTTCCGGATGCACCGGAGAAGGGTATGGCTGCCATGGGCCTTGGAAGGAGAGGGGGAATGGTGGCGACCATGCTAACCTCCGAAGTTCTTGCAGTTGCAGCGCCACTCGGGTCCGCATTGTTGTTGCGATTAAAGGTTCTCCGGGGCTGCTCCCTGTCTTGGTCAATCAGACCCTGTTTCATTGCATCTTCAATTTGTACCCCCATCTCGTGCAAATCCGAAAAAGTGGGGACGGGGAGTACAATCATCTTTTGCATCAGTTTTGGCTGGAGATTGCGCACAATCATCCTGATCTGGTCCTTATCAGTGGGCCTTAAAGTCATCATCAAGGCCTTCGCCCTCCATCGGGTCACGAAATTCGAGAAACTCTCTTTGGGCTCCTACCTTGTTGTTTCGAGATCACGAGTTGTAATCTCAATTTGAGTGTTGTAAGAGTATTGCGCAACAAAGACCTCGGCCATTTCATCCCAACTCCACTTGACATCATCCTCCAACTTCGCATACCAGATAGCAGCGACACCCGATAGGGTCCAGCCGAATAGCGAAAGCTTCTGTGGTCTGGTTAGGCCCATTGGCCGCAGTATATCTGAAAATAGCCGGAGGTGGACCATGGGATCCCCAGATCCATCGAAGCGATCGATCTGCGGCATTTTGAATCTATCCGGCAATGTCACGGCCACATCAGTATATCTGTCCTCGATATCTGGGATAGCTTTTACTCCTTGGGATTTTTTGAATAGCTTCTTGAGCTTGCTCAGTTTCAGTGGTGTAGGGTCTACTTCGAACTCGAAGGGGGAGTCCGGGTGGTTGACGAGTGTATGTACTTTGGATGATTGAGGTGGAAGCGGGGGCGGAGCCAGCCCCGTTGGGATGTCTGTGTCCTCCTAAGTGACATGGACATTTGGCAAAGTGTTCTGGGGATTTGGCAGGACATTCTAGGTAGTTGGTGTTTGCTCAGGTAGCGGGGCCCCTGGTGGAGGAGGAATTGGATGTGAGGCTAATGCTCGACTTTCTGCCAGTCAGTGATTAGCTCACTTTGTTGGGCCATGATTGTGGCCTGCTGTTTAGAGAACTCCGCTTGGCGGACAACGTCCTCCTGCATTTGCTTCATGCTCTCTTGGAGCTGGCGCATCATTTCTTCTATCCCGACAATATTCTGCTGATTGACTGGTATGTGTATCTCTATGGCAGAAACTGAAACCTCAACCCGACTGTTCACTGCTAGGGTAGACCACTGCTTTGGTAACCTCTGCTCAGACACACTGCGCTTTCTCAGCCTTCTTCTAACAACCGGGGGTAGAGAATGGAACACTGGCTGTCCGTCAACCAGATCCTCAGATCGATTGAGCCGACGACCTCTTGTCCAAAGTGCTTGGGGAATATCTACTGGGTCGGAGGCAATTGTGCTAAAACCTGTCCTAGCAAAAAGATAAATAAAGCAATTAGAAAATGAATAACCAGATAAACAAACAACATAACAGCTTAAAATAAATACACAACACATAGCTGGGCATAACAACACACGGTCGATAAGCTGAATACACACTGTCTTCAAACACTGATCACTATCCCTGAATCACTATCCCCAACCCGAATCCAGTACCTGCAGATAACTGATTCTCAAACACTGACTGATGCCCGCAGGCCTGATGCCCAAACTCATAAACTGATACATGCATTTACCTGTAGAGACGCACTCTAAAAGCACATAACAAATAAGTGAGAGGCCAAACACCCCTATGTTGGGGTAGGGTTTCCCTGTCCTATTTTGTCGGGAGCTAGGGTTTCACTACGCACGCAGCGGTTTCAAACAACCTATATTGGGTAAGCAACCTGTCCTAGTTTGGAATGGTCACTATGGATTCCAAATATGCACTAGGTCGAATGGTCAAAAGGGTGCCCCGGTAAAACCGGGGTTTGTGTTCCCATACTGGCAGAGCTCGAAACCGGTAAGCCTTATGGCACGCAGCCTCTGACAAACTGCTCAGGAATAGCAGATGGCAAACACGGTGTCCTAGGCGCACCAATGCAAATGCAATGCAAAGAAACACACAAATGTAGTCAAAACCAGATATCATGAGTTCGAGTCAAGTTCTCTAAGTCCCCAGTAGAGTCACCAGAAACTGTAGACGTCCCCGAACGCCCAGGGAGGGATGAGTCCCCCGTTCCGTTCATCTTGGGCTCACTACAGTTCAGGACTCTAATTGTCACGGTTCGTAATCTGAACCAAAGAGTACAAATCCGGCAAATCGTTTTGAGAAAACAGATTTTTGAAAGAAGTGCCAAACATGGACTGCTTTGCCAGATACAGAGTCGCCACCTAAATATTTTTATTTTGGGGAAATTTAGGAAACCCTGACTCGTTGCCTAAGGCCACGTGTCCGTCATCACCAAAGTTGCCTCGGCTCGGGAACTTGGGTACGATTGGGGAAGGTCACTTCGTGAGCACCCCCACTCGCCAGATCAAAGATCAGCCTCTACTAACCATGATATCAAGTTTTGAAAACATTATGTGTTCTTATTCCAGTTATTAGCCTAGGTTTACTATGTGATGCGCACAGCATACAAGTATAGACCGGGTCGCCTGAATTGGAACAAAACATTTCATGTTTGTTTTTTTTTTGAAAGATGGTTTGCTACTCGCAAGTAGGCTTAAAATATAGATTTTGCCACCCTCGGGTGGGCTTAGAAAACATGGTTTTGCCACTATCTAGTGGGCTTAAAACTCACAGTCAATGCATTGTTCCAATCCAAATAACCCAACCTTCACCCACAAGCATTCAGGCAGTTATATCACATAAGCAAATAGCCTCATGGTAAGCATGCTATCATGGCAGTCACTTACACACATGTAAGGATGCTAAAGCATAAAAACTCACCGAGTATTCCAAGCCAAAACAGAAACTATGTTAGAAATCCATGCATGATCCTAACTATACAGAAATGCCTAATGTAACACATGCAGGAATGCAACTATAGCAGGCTCGGCTGTTCTAAACATGGCATATGGAATGCTACAGCTAACAAGTATTCAAGTTGGAATTGAAATACAATGCAGTGAGGTATGATGCGTCGAGCCTGGTGCATGCAAAACAGATGAATGAATGCAAACATGCTATCATACCGTATGCTAATCAAAACATGCCCTATTCTAACCATCATAAGCTGGTAAATAAAAGGGAGAAAGATGTGGGGTTGGAAGACATACATCACACGCACGCACACTTATTACAATTTTGCCCTCACTCGGAGGGTCCGAATAAATAATATACAATCCCAAATGAATAATTACAGTCCGAATAAATACAAAGTCCTAATTAATTAACAAATTAATCTAGGAAAGCAGTAAATTAGCATGCAAGCTAGGGACTGCCTTAACTCTGCTCCGAATGATGAATGATGCATGTTCGGGTTGCCTTGCGCGGAAATCCATTGCGATGCCCCAATTGGCCTCTGTTTGCCACTAATCTCGGAATATTGCGCGAAGCCCAAAAGGTTACCGGTTTCTGATTCGCTGCAACAGAGAGCAGAAGAGGGGCATGGCAAAGTATTTTCACATATGTATGCATGACTACTCTTCAAGGAGAGTAGTCCTCGATCCTCGTGTCACCAATCACGCATCTCGATGCATGATGGCCGAGAAGTCAAATTGCGCGACTTAATATGAAATGAATGCACATATAAATACAACAAGACCGAGACTCCATCATGGACAATCCGGAGTATCGGTGACCGGGAATTGAGACACGTTACGTCACTAAAAGTACGAAACGTCCCTCGTTTCCCGTGCTCGGGCTAACTCCTACCCCAAACACAATGCAATATGCATGATATGCATGAATACAACTAATATACAACCTAGCATACACAATGCTGTGAAATGGCATACATAATGCTCGATGTAACATGGCATACAAAATGCTCTAACATACAACCTAGCATACACAATGCTATGAATTGAAATGGCATACACAATGCACGATGGACTTACACCAACATGAGTGGACCTCAGCCACACTCACATTAGTAGCCATTAGATGGAAATGAGACACTCGAGATGCGTGCACACGTGCACGCGAACCGAGGACCGACCCTAAGGCACGAATGCCACTCTACCAAAGCATGGCAAGGCATGGAATATGGCATACAAAACATGCAAGTTCCAGCACTGATGCATGATGCTAAATGGTCCCGAAACATAGAAATATGGCACCCGATGCATGGAATGGACCCCGAAACTCAAAACTAGGCATACGCAATGACCTATAGCTATACAAAGCATGCATTATTTGATCATGAAGCATGAAGACAGAGTCAAGGCAGTCCCAAAACATGAACTTTCTTAGTTGAAAGCATGGCCAAAAGGTGCTAGCAAGATGGGCTAAAGTAGCATGCAATTTTGACTAGCAAACATGGTTTACATGGCAAGCATATGAAGCACATGGAATCTCACCAAACCAGAAAAAATCAGTGAACAAAACATGTGGAAATATGACCAAATAATCACTGAAATGCAGCCAACATGTGCAAAAATGAGGAGCTCCTTTAGAGGGCCATGCAAGGAGTTATTAGGCACATACAAGATACACATGAACCATGACCAAAAAAACTCTGGAAATAAAATATGGTAGTCCTAAAACTCACCAAATTGGGCCTGAAAAGTAGCTAAGAAGCATGCAAAGAGGGGTCCCTTTGGAAAGCCAAAATGACCACCAAACAAGTCAAGGTGAGAGGGGGTCACCCCCCTCTGATTTGGAGGCTCAAAATAGTGTTCTAGCCACTGAAAATCCACTGGATTTCAGTGGCTATAAGGCCAAACAAATCATGCAATTGGAGCTTAGGTGTAAGGCTCAAAACAAGGGACAATCAAGCATACAAGGAAGCATGTGACCTCAAATGAGAAAATGCCCTAAATAAAACATGAAGATGATATCAAAAAAATCCTATTTCTAGTTTATAACAAGTCTCAAAAATGAACATAAATAGGGCTAATCTATCATGCAAAAATGGCCCTAAAAGAGAGAATAGAGACAAGGGACAGCAGCTGGCCCCAAATGGCAAAGAGCCCTTTAACAAAATTGAAGAGGGGCTCAAAAAAATGTACTTTACAGTTTACATAAAGTCTCAAAAATGAACAAAATGAGGTTAAATCAACATGCAAGAAAAAGGCCTACAAGAGGGATAAAGAGGCAAGTGGTAGCATCTGACCTCAAACAAAGGAGAGCCCTTCAACAAAGTTGAAGAGGGGCTCAAAAAAAGACATTTCATAGTTTATAACCAAGTCCAAAACAGCTCAAAAATAAGCCTAAAATATCATGCAAAAATAGGCCTAAAAGATAGTTTAAACACAAAGGGTGAGGAGAAGACCTCAAACAGAGAAAGACCCTTGATCAAACATGGAGATGAGCTCAAAATATGACTATTTAAAGTTCAGGTCGAAGCCCAAAAATGCAAGAAACAAAGGCTAAGAAAGCATGCAAAATAGAGCCAAAAGAGAGGGAAAAGAGACTTACCCTTGTAGCCTAAGTCTTCAACAGCTTTTGGTCCAAGAAATGGTGCTCCTAGCCTCTGGAAATAGCCTTCAATTTTCTGGAATGGAGTGTGGAGGTTGGGTGCTATGGATTGGTGTAGAAAAGGCCAAGAACCAAAGGTGTTTTGAGGGTTGGAATAAAGAGAGAGGGAGATTTAATGCAAGAGCTCCAAACCAATTTTTGTAACCCTTGAAAATGAGCTGGGGGAGCTGGTTTTATAGAGGAGAGGAGTGGAGAAAAGGGGGGGCAAATCAAATTCAAATTTCCCCCCCAAAAGACCCCCCCTCGGATACAGGATCTGGGGGGAAACAGAGGGTGCAGCTATAAGAAACTAGGTGAGAGGGTCATGGCCGGCCAGGTTCAGAGGGTTCAAGTGGCCGGCCAGCCACCTCCCCTGGCCGGCCGACCAGGTTCAAAAGGGTCAAGCAAGAAAAGCTAGCCAGCCACCCATATTAGTGGCCTCACATATGTGCACAACACAGCTATGTGGTCAAAACCCTGAAAATGTGAACCAAGAGAGAGAAAAACCAACTTTCTAGAGGGGTTCAAAAGGGTCAGGAACAATTACTGGCCGGCCATGTCATATTGGTGGCCTCCCAGGTGTGTACAACACAAATATGTGGCTGAGGGCCAAAGAAAGTGGCCCACGAATGGTCAACACCAGCTTTCTAGCGAGGAAAATGAGCGACGGAGAGCGATGAAGGAATAAAGCAGGCTTTTCAGAACAATTGTTGGCTTCCCACCCTTCTACAAGCTTCCTAACAATGAAAATGAGGTCTCCACCAAAAATGAAACAAAACGGATGCAAAACAAAAGTTCGGGGGCCGAAACACGCGGCCCGGGCCCCGAAAACTGACTATTAAGCACCGGAGGTGGTGTTCGACCACGAAGTTGGTCTCTTGGACCACAGTGTCCCTTAAAAGGGAGGAAACAAGGTGTGTGCCAAAAACCGAGGCAAACGGAGGTAGTTAAGTGGTCCCGAACAGAGGCACACGGCCAACGGCTCCAAAAACCGAAAACCAAGGTCCAAATGGGAAAAATGGCCTACGACCATGAAACGTAGCCTGCAGCCACTAAGAGATGGTCTATGAGACCTCTCCCTCCCTTCATGAAGAGAAAACAGAGAAAATGAGACTTGGTTCGTAAACCAAGGCAAGGCACAAAAGAGTCCGGAATTCCGGAGGCAAGGCTCGCAGCCGAGACTCTGAAACCTCTGAACGAGCTCGATATACAACATCACCAAGCGCTCAATCGGTGACGTCTGAGTCTTAAGGTCGGTCAAAAATGGGGTGTCTGCAGACACCCTATAGCTCATTTGGACACGTGTGTGCGGTATAACTCGTGGTTAAGTATCGCTCTGATACCACTCTGTCACGACCCAAACCCGCCCCTATGGGTTTAGCATCAGAATCGCCGATGAATGAGATTATCAAGGCCTGCTAACAAGAAGATCAGACATGTAGTATAAGGGCATGGCGAAAGCCAAAATAGTAATTAAACAATGTCCAATGAGCTGTGACGGTCTGAATGCAAAAAGACTTTTCATAACATATATACTATCAGTACCAAAACAGTATGTACAGTATTTACAATCATCCAGGTCAGGGACTTAATCCCTATTAAGACAGTACAGTACAGTGCTATCAGTCGATACGGTATTACAAAACAGATACAGAGACAGATAGGGAAAACTAAAACACCCCAAAGTCGTAGCTTGAACGGGCTCGGAACCTCACAGTGAGGCACAGTGGTTAGCTTTGACAAAAGGGAGTCTAACCCACACTCTTAGCTCCGGTCTGGTGCCTGGACACCTACATATACATAAACAGTGAGCTAAGGCCCAGTGAATAACATAATGCGTAAAGAGGTTAAGAATAAATGTCCTTTCAGTATTGAAAACAGTCAATTGATTCAGTATATCAGTCATTCAGTCTTAACAGTCATATGTAGTACATCCATTAGTAGAAAAGACAAGAAGCAATGAGTTTTGAAAGACCAGCGATCAATGATGGCCATCATAACGAAGATGAAGTTCCAAGATAGGAACTAACAGAGATCTCTGTAGATAGCGATAGAATAAAGAATGGTTGCTAAGGATGCCACAATACGCTGAATAGAGGACATACATTCATTGATTAACGATCAATTGAAGCGATGCAGTTTAACCATTCAGAAGATATCCATATTTGAACATATCTTTACACAGTTGTTACTCACAGAGTTCTGAGCTACAGATAAGCTAGAGCGCGTCCTCAAATACCAACCCTACGCAGTTTACAGGATGAACACACACTAAGTTCACATTCGGGAATCAAAGACTTAGTCCCTACTTAGACTCGGTGCGGTTCTACATCTATATCCTCATTAAGATGTCTTAAACTAGGCCTAAGAATGCCTAGAATGGAATAAGGATGCAAAGATGCACTTTTAAAAACATTTTCAGAATTTTCAAAAAAAACAGGGTCCCGCTCGAGCATGTATTTACCCGCTCGAGCGGACATGCAGACAAAGGTTCCCTGCTCGAGCGTCACTTCCCATGCTCGAGCGTACTGCAAAACATAGCAAAGGTACTGGATGTGTGAAAATCACGCTCGATGGGCGCTCGACACCCGCTCGAGCATGTGACTCAGGTCCCCGCTCAAGCGGACTGTAAAACACAACAAAATGCTAGGAGCACGATTTTCACGCTCGAGCGCCACTTTCCCCGCTCGAGCGTGAGTCCAAATTCTGGAAATCCCAGATTTGAACCTCAAGCTCAAAACCAAGTTTAAATGCCTCAAATTCGATCCTCTTAGGCTAATTTTCTAGAAAACACTTGGAAACTCATAGTATAACATGATTCAAAGCTCAATTTAAGAAATCAAAGCCCAAGGGTAGTTCAATTAAATCTAATTTCAAACAACATTCTCATGAACATAACTCAAACATGACATACATGAGTTTAAACCAATTCAAAGCTTCCAATACTTGCTCTAATGAGCCAATTCTTCTAAAATCATGGTGAATTCATGAACTTAAACATAAATATGAGCATGCATGCAAGATTTCTATGAAATCCACCTCACAATGCAAGGATGAACACATGCATGCATGAATTCTAACTCAATTCAATATATGAAACTATTTCATGCCTTTAATCTCTAGACTTCTATGTACCATGCAACAAAATGACTTGAATTCATGAACAAGAAGGTATAAACTCTACTTTAAGTCTTGAATTAAAGGTCTAGAAGCCCAATTAACCAATTATCTTCCAAAATCTCTAAGCCTCCAAGCAAATCAAGAAGAAATCAAACTATCTCTCTATTCTCTCTCTCTCTCCAGTCGGTTGAGTGCAAGAAATGGCTGATGAAATGTTGCTAACAATGTATTAAGGCTTCAACATGTATTGCCTAAATGGTCCACTAACATGGCAATATGGTAATTAAGGCAACCATTGCAATTTATCACCAATTAATCTAATCTAATCATACCATATCACATTTCAGATAAATATGCCATAAAATCACATAAATTATGATTAACACATATCACTAATCAATTTCAGATTCGGCCGCCAATAAGGCCTTCAATTTGTAGTTTAAACATAAAACATGAACAGATAATTAAATAGTCAAACAGATAGACATGCATTTAAACTAGTACATTCAATCAATCAGTTCAGTATTTCAGTCGATTCAATTACTTATCATAATCAGTCTCAGTTTAGCAATGGCGATGGTTAACCAATGTCGATGGCGAGGGTTATTACAGAATGGATGTTTATCGTATCTGTGACTAACTGTACATGTCATAAGAGCACACCTTTGACATACATTGAAATTGCAAGTCTTACATAAATACCCAAACTCAGCAGAAACATCACATGCATTGCAAAAGCTTCGGCCTTGTTTGATTTGTTTTTGAGAAACAAATTTTGAAAAAAAATTTCTAAAATTTTGTTTGGTTTAGTGATTTTGGGAAAAAATTTCCAAAATCACTTTCTATCTCCTACATATCAATCAATTATTTTTCCTCTCTCCTCTCTCCTCTCTCCTTCTTAATCACTTTCTCTCACACACATCTACTCGACTACAACAAAATATCAAATCATCCCAAACTCTCACACTCCAAAACTATTTCTAAAATATACAACCAAACAAATCAAAAAAATTTCTAAACTCTTTCTCCAAGATATTTTTTTGAAAATTTATCTCTCAAAACCAATCCAAACACATCCTTCATGTCTAATAGTGCGCAATAGAGATGCACACCTAATATCAAGGAAGAATTTGCAAGCAAAACAACCAAATTTAAAAAAGAGAAATGTTAGGGATCATGAAATTTTTTTCATAAAAATGATCATGAAAGATTTATGACCCTTAGATTACCTTGATTAGTGCATGATACTTTATGCTAAGTGTAATCCAAAGGTCACAAATCTTTCATAATCATTTTCATGAAAGACTTTTCATGATACCTAGCATTGCTGTTTAAAAAATGTGTAATGTGTGGTGCGACATCAACATAAATACGGTCAATCAAAGTGGGTGTTGTGGATGACATGGGTGGTGCAGTGTGCTAGGTAACTCTGCACAATACTCGTGGAGTAAAAAGTTGCATTGAACACAATGGTAAAATGGGCCTGAGATTCTTCGTGCACACCCATTGTATTTTTCTTCATTCTTCGCCTCATTCAAGAGGGGTAAGTTGCTCTCAGAGTGTGAATCCTGGTCGATTTGTTTGTTAGAAAAATATGAAGTGTGTTCATGACTAAAATGTCAAATCTCTGTTGCTTCTTTATAGTTCCCCACTAACTTGATGTGATCAATGAATAAAGTTCTCAAATCAACAAATTCATCAGCTGGCATGGTGATTCGATTTTCAACTTCAATCTCTGCTGCCTTGCGATCCCTGAAACCAAAAAAAATGACTAGATTGTAATCAAAGTAAATCACCAACCCAAAACAAAAAATAAGAGTCAAAGAGGAAAATATCAAACCTGGATAGCTCAGTATTTGATGTTGCTATTCCTGAATTAAGCTCGATCAGATTAAGGTCCAGATCTTTATGTTCAGTCTATACTTTGTGTATGAGAGGGTTCAAGAAAATTGTTGGAAAATTTGAAGATCTTCGAAGATCCTTAAAGAAAAATTCAAATTCTCTAGAAGATGATAAGAGGCTTAGATTCTTCAATAGTCTCAACTAAGAACACAAAAGTAAAGAGATGATGGAGATAAGAGATTGGGTGAAGAAGAGGCAAAGTAGCTAGAGAGAGAATAATGGCAAGGCTCTCTCATAGATCTCTTACTTTCACTCGCAAGGTTGATAATGGAGAAGGGAAATTAGTTCTTTCCCAAGAGTTATCTCTCCAAAATCCATCCCTTGTAAAGCTATGTGTGTGTGCTATTTATAAGCACCTCATGATGTAGAATGGAGCCCATATGCAAGGCACATGGGGAATATTCTCTCTAACCACCTTGTCCGAGGAGGTGACCTCTCCGAGGATGAGGAAAACCCCGAAAAGGAGATCAACCTCTCGACAAACCCTTCTTCATAGCCACACCTAACCAATGATCCCCAATCATTCCAAAGGGTCAAGGGTAGTCCCAGAGGACATCCTGCCGCAGAAGGGTCAGGGGTAGTTCAAGAAAATGCCCTGCCGCAAATATTGCCGAGTCTCAGGGACCCCCTAGATCGTGCCACCTCGACCCGGATATAGGTTAGTTTAACCGAAGAGTGAATTTATCTCAACTCACCGTCCTCAAGATCGGGTTCTTTGTTCGAACTCCATTACACCCATGGTTCTGATGCGTAGATCCCGGAAAGCTTTGAGCCTGCAAGTGTTCTGGAACTCATTAACGAAGCGACTTCTAGATTGCGTTTGAATCCACTCGAAGCCAGGTGCTTCGGATTTCTAGATTCGTAGATCTGAATCCTTTCGAGTCCGAGCTCGCGTAAATCTCTAAGTTCGTGGATCCGAACCCTTTCAAGGCTTAGAGCGATGAGGCCCGTTTGATGGCGATAAAATCGGGCCCACCAATCTTAGACTTGCAATAAATTCAGGCCCACTAACCTTGGACTATTGAGCCTGATTAATGTAGTGGGCTCAAATTAGCTCCTCTTACATTTGCCGCTTGCGTGTATGAGAAATTTTTAATTTTCTCGGACATGCATATTTTCACCTTTTCGGCTCTGCTTCACATCACTTCCTAACAGAGTCTATAGATAAAATTAATGACTCATCATAATTTATGGGTAAAGTTGACAACTAATAAAGATGAGATTTTTTTTTTTTTTTTTTTTTTTTTTTTTTTGGTATGTTTGGCCAACATATTTTTGTGCCTCTTTTTTTTTTTTTTGGAAAGAAAATCAAAACTTGAATTGTTTAATACTCCACCAACCAAACCTTGACATTTTATTAATACAGGACCAACTAAGCTGCCCAAAGAAAATAATAATAATAATTCTTTTCCTTGAAAATAAACAAATCACAATAGTTGACCTTTTTTTTTTTATACAATATCTAGACATATTACTTTTCTTGGGCATTCTCTCTCCAGAAATTTCAAACCCAAAAATAATCTTTCAAACCCAGTGGAATCGCCAAATGTATAAGAGGGTTCAAGAAAATTGTTGGAAAATTCAAGGATCTTCGAAGATTCTTGAAGAAAAATTCGAATTCTCTAGAAGATGATGGGATTCTTAGATTCTTCAATAGTCTCAACTAAGAACACAAAAGTAAAGAGATGATGGAGATAAGAGATTGAGTGAAAAAGAAAGCAAAGTAACTAGAGAGAGAATAATGACAAGGCTCTCCCATGGATCTCCCACTTTTACTCTCAAGGTTGATAATGGAGAAGGAAAATTAGTTCTTTCCCAAGAGTTTTCTCTCCAAAATTCATCCCTTGTAAAGCTATGTGTGGGTGCTATTTATAGGCACCTCATGATGTAGGATGGAGCCCATGTGCGAGGCACATGGGGAATATTCTCTCTAATAACCTTGTCCGAGGAGTTGACCTCTCCGAGGATGAGAAAAACTCCAAAGAGGGGATCAACCTCTTGGCAAACCCTTCTTTTTAACCAAACCTAACCAATGATCTCCAATCATCCCAAAGGGTCAAGGGTAGTCCCAGAGAATGCCCTGCCGCAGAAGGGTCGGGGGTAGTTCGAGAGAACGCCTTGCCGCAAATATTGCCGAGTCTCATTGACCCCCCAGGGTTGTGCCACCTCGACCCGAGTATAGACTAGTTTAACCGAAGATTGAATTTATCTCCACTCACCGTCCTTGGGATCGGGTCCTTTGTTCGAACTCCATTACGCCCATGGTTCTGGTACGTAGATCCCGGAAAGCTCCAAGTCCGCAAGTGTTCTGGGACTCATTAATGGAGCAGTTTCTAGATTGCGTCTGAATCCATTCGAAACCAAGTGCTTTGGATCTCTAGGTTCATGGATCCGAATCCTTTCAAGTCCGAGCACGAGTAAGTCTCTAAGTTCGTGGATCTAAACCCTTTCGAGGCTTAAAGCGATTCGGCCTATTTGATGGCGATAAATCCGGACCCACCAATCTTGGACTTACGATAAATTTGGGCCCACCAACCTTGAATTATTGGGCCTAATTAATTTAATGAGCTTAAATTAACTCTTCTTACACTTTGAAATAAAAAAATATATAATAATAATAATCAAATCAATCAACTAGTTAACAGAACAAATAAAGTTAAAAGAAAATTGTTGCAAGGCAGAATGGTCAACTTGCATGGAATGCTCCATCTTTGATGCCGCACAGTTTAGAAGGACGAAATATGTGTATTCGGAGTCGGAACAATTATAAAGCCAATTACTTCTGAGCACTGGCTTGTTACCGACTAAGGAGCATCGTTACGTGATATTTTAAGTGCGGTTTAATTGATAAAGCAAATAAAATTTATAATTTTATATTAAATAATTAAAAAAATATAAGAGAATATAAAAATTTATGATTAATTTAGAACATGTCACATGGTGCTGCAAGAGCAACCATTCACTCTATTCAGTTTTTGTTTCTAAAATTCATTTTTAAAAAAATTCTATTTTTTTGTATTTTTGTATTTATTTATTTTGTTTGTTTTCACTGATTTTTTTTTTCATATTTTAAGTAATTTTTTTTTAATTTTTAAATACACTTAACATAAATACACTTAAAAAGTATAATTTTTGTGATTTTTTTTTTAAAAAAAATTCACTAAATAACAAAAATATAAAAAATAAAAATTTAGTATATTTTTCATATTTTGTGTATTTATTAATTTTTTAAAATATTTTTTTATAAATATTTTATTTTTTAGATACATCTATGTAAGGTATATCTAAAAAAATTAAAAATTTATTTAAAATTTTAAAATATTCACTAAAAATAAATAAATATACATATACACAATAAGGTTGTTTGAAATAATTTAAATAAGTATATTTTTTAATTTTTTACGAAAAAAACATATTAAAAAAATAGAGAGATAATGTGACAAAAAAATAAAAATTATACTTTTTTTTTTTTTTTTTAAGTCCACTCCAAACAATTGAAACAGCTAAAACGACAGAGAGAAGACCTTCCCTGCGGTTTCATTTACCTTAAAAGGGGTTTTATCCAGTGCGTGCAGGCACGTGTGAATTTTCGTTCAAAAAGTCAAGGGAAATTTGGTTATAAACCCCCTTTACCTTCCTTTCATTGTTAGAAGGACTAAGAAAAAATTATACTTTCTAAACCCCCTCATAATTAAAAAGTCTTGCATAAAGGACAAAATTTATTATTTAAATATTTTATCAGACTATTATACCCTCAACTAAATCTTCCCTAATCACCATCTCAATCTCTCAAGACGCCATGGCTAGGGTTTCAAGATCCGTATCAAAACCGGTCGGACTTCCTCTGCTCCGCCTCAGATCGGAGTTCGATCTCCTTCTTCGGTTGATTTCTTCACTGATCGATCACCGCTGTTGCCATTTGATCAAAGATCCTCGCCTGAGATCCATGAGTTGGTCGATTAGCCAAGCCATTGCGATGACCTTGAAGGCCGAATTGAAGAGTAGATACATATAGATATATATATATATATATATCTATATATGTGTGTGTTTGTGTGTTTTGATATTGGAATTCGAATATATATGTGTTTTGAGATTTGAATTCGAATATATATATATATATATTCCGATCTGTAATCTGTATATATATATCTGTATATTTGTGTGTTTTGATCTTGATTTTATATTTCACATGTATTCAAATGCTCCATACTTTGCAACCTCTTTTCCTCCTGTACGAGAACTTGCTTCCATTCTTACTGCTACTATGAATATATACACACAAATAACCAAGTTTTCTATGATTATCTATAAATTTTAGTATAATTATTTGATTCAGCCAAAATCAAAGATCCTGTAATCAAATTTCATTTGATAGAACCAGAGTAAAATTTTACTCTGGTTCTATTGCTTTGTTTTTTTCATTTGATAAAACCAGAGTAAAATTTTACTTTCATACAGAGTAAAATTTTACTTTTAGTTTCACAGTATAAAATTTTACTTTCATTCAGAGTAAAATTTTACTCTCATTCAGAGTAAAATTTTACTTTTAGTTTCACAGAGTAAAATTTTACTCTGTATGAAAGTAAAATTTTACACTCTGAAACTAGAGTAAAATTTTACTCTGTATGAAAGTAAAATTTTACTTTCATTCATAGTAAAATTTTACTTTCATACAGAGTAAAATTTTACTCTGAAATACATAGTGAAAATGTCTTAATATGAGAGCTGAGGGTAATATAGTAAAAGAAATAAGTTTTAAAATATCAGGGGGTTTTGAAAGTACTTATATAATTCTTGTCCTTTTGAAAGAGAAATTAGGTAGTGAGGGGGCTATGACCAAATTAACTATTGAACCATATAGAGCCAAAAACTAAATTGTAGGAGCAAAATTGATGCAATTAAAAGTATAGGAACAGAAATGAAATTACAAATAAACATTGCTATAATTTGTCCTTAAATTTATTATTCTATCTTTTTATTAAGTTTACTCAAATTTAAACTTCAATCCTAGTTTATCCATTTTATCGGTTCATATTAAATAAATATTTTTATTCAAAGCCGAATAAAATTTTCATTAAAGGCAAAAAATAATTTTAACAATTTATTAATCATATGAATAGAATAATAATATTGTTTATTTTTTACACAAAAATTACTTCTATTTATTCATATATATACACAACAAAAAATCAATTTTTTAGGAACAAATTTATTCCGTCCTTAAAAGTGTAATATTTATTGAAAAAAACTTTAGCCAACCAATTTTCTCCGTTGCAAAATTTGTCCCAATGGCCCGTCCGAAAAAGTCAAAAAATGATTTTTAGAGATAAAATTTTGCATTTATCTATAAATAGACTTTTAGAAACAAAATATGTAATTGTAAAAAGCTTTGATTTTGAGACAACTAAAATTTGTCTCTAAAAGTCTAATTATAGTCAGCATAAATTGGTCTCTAAAAGTTTCGTTTTTTGAACAAATGAAAGTGGTCTCTAAAAGTTTAGTTTTTAGAACAAATGAAAGTAGTGTGTAAAGGTTATAATTTTTTTGAGACAACTAAAATTGTTCTCTAAAGTTTGAAAAAAAAAATTTTGTTTTTTTTTGTTTTTTGTAACAATTATTCTAAAAATACTAGCATGAACATCAACTTATATTCTTTTCTTGATTTTTCAACAACCAAACAGAAAATATCAAGTATATCACCAGACCATCTGTTCATCTCCAAATTAAAATTCAACTACATGAAAAAAAGAAAAAAAAAATGCTCATCACATTCAAAGAGGCTTAATCAAAAAATATTTCAATAATAAACAAATATCATGCTCTGATTCATTAGTATGTAATATCTTGATTATATATCATAAGCTGACAAAGATTTCAAAAGTATCATTTCTACTTTATAAGCCTAGTGCCATAAGCATTGTTTGTAGCATTCAACTATTCAATGAACAGATTGTAATTGGAGTTATATCTACCTACATGACAAAACAATTCAACTCATCGCATCTTCTTCTCAATGGCTTCGTTGAAATGGCATTCAAAATCTAACAGAGAGCTCCCAAGCTTCAAATTGACGCAAGATTGCAGGACCTGCATAGAATAGGCCAAACTCTCAAATAAATTACCAATTAAAAATTATCCAATGACAGATTAATTTAATAGATTGCAATTTAATGTGCCAATTATAGTATCTGCAGCAATCACACATAAATCTTAGTATACAAAGCTGCCCAAAATTCACTATTAATATTCAAGAGTTAACAAAGATTAAACTAAATCAACTTGCTACAAAAATTTGAAAATAATTACTCCAAGATAGACACAGTTTACATTAATGTTGTGAAAACAAGATGAAGAATGGTTACCATGCATGGTTCATAGTTGAGCTCAACATCGTTTAACTGACATGCTTATACAGGGAATTGCAGCTAATAACATTGGATGATTGATACATGATAAAAATATTTGCAATCTCTTTTATCTCATGTGAGGAATCCATGGGATTATTAAAAGCAAAGTCTAGGATCATAAACGAAATGCTACGAAAATCTTTTATCTTTCATTAATTCTTAATACCAATATATAGATTATTGAAAAAAAAAAAAAGAAAAAAAGAAAAGAGACTCAATCTGTCACATCATGACCACAACATTAGCAAGACAATAAGACAAATAAAAAAAATATAACCAGACAATTCACTCATGTACTAAACTAAACCACATTAAAAACTTCATTTTCCATTTATGAACACATCCCTTCTATATCTATGATCTACTCCAAGTTCCTGTACTCATTCCATATGCAACAATCATAATTCACACCCATTAACATCATTACATTCATTGGCTACTAGCTACA
This sequence comes from Camellia lanceoleosa, assembly GCA_025200525.1. Lineage (NCBI taxonomy): Eukaryota > Viridiplantae > Streptophyta > Magnoliopsida > Ericales > Theaceae > Camellia > Camellia lanceoleosa. Next base: position 223,955 of record JANUSC010000283.1, on the reverse strand, counting down.
GAAAAAGGTGAAGGCAAATTTCAATTTCAGCAGAAATATAATAGGATTCTACCACCAAGAAGTTCTTAATAGCAGAAAAAATCCAAGCTGCTAATCATAGAACTTAGGGCCTAAGAATTACTAATATGCAGAAAACGAATTAACAACAAAAACAAATAAGACACGAATCATATGAGGGCATTCAATAACAACAAACACGAGAAGCATAGAATACATGGACAACTTTTGTTTTCAAAATAATACACCATGCTCAACAAATTGTTCAGATGCAGACATGAAGACGGTCCTGATCTCACCTAACGCCATTTGAACATTGTAATCTGCTGTAGGATCACCAGCATCTGCTCTCACCTGACGCCATTTGAATATTATGATCCAAATGCTTGGTTTCATGATTTTGCTTTTTAATGAATACTGCATTGGTGGTTGGCTAGGAAGGGAGACACTCATTTAACTACTGGTCTTAACGACAACAAATTTGAACACAAGATCTCACAAGAAAATCCATAATCTTAGACAAATGAGCTTACGTTTTTCTCAAGGCCACATATGAATTCAGCTCTTTGATACGCAAAACAAAAATAGAAGAGATGCTCACATAACATAATCTCAGTACAATTTCAGACTGTGCATGTGTGTGTGGGGGGGGGGGAGGGCGAGGGGGGAGGGGAATCCTCTGCACTGATAGACCATAGTGTCGCTCATTCAGGCACTTTTCTATTATGGGATCACAGGTCACTATTCTAAGGCAGCAACTCCGGTCACTTTTCTATTTGTAATCCTACTTTCTCTCCATTTCTTCATTTTTATTTTTCCTTTTAAATTGAAAATTTCCATCTAGGGTTTTACATAAATGATCTATTTTCATTTTTGGCTAGGGGCTCTACCAAACCTCAATCCTGTTTTTTCTAGGCCTATAGATGCCCATCCTCTGATAATTTAAGCAACTACGAGCAGAGTTTTAAAAGGCTTTCTTGAGGCTTGCCTCGATGCTCGCCTCGCCTTGAGGCTAAGGTAAAACGCATCAAGGCTTCGATTTTTAGGCATTACTCCCTAAAGGCTTACGCATCATAGTTTGAGACATGCACCTTAAGTGCGCTTTTTACGCTTTTTGTGCATAAGCATGTGAGGAGTATGCACATGCAAAAGTTGCCTTGGGCATTTGTTAAACTTAGTCTATTAGATTGTTTAAACATAAAAAATTAAAAAGAATCCATTTTTACAACTATATTCTACAGGAAAAATTAAGTAAATGATCAATCAAGAAAAACACAGTTAATGGTCAAGCAAGAAGCTCAATCACTGAAGTTAAGAATATCGATTTCTCTTTCAGTGAAGAAAAACTTCCTTTTATGTAGTAAAATGTTTAATACATTAAAGCGAAAAGTATTTATATATTTATATTTAATTTTGTTTTTATTTTTTTAACTGTTTAAAAATATTTAATTTATTCAGTAAATATTAAAATTTGAAATTTGAAATGCTTACACCTCAACGCCCTGAGGCTTATGCCTCGCCTCATGAGAGGTAAAACGCCTTAAAGTACACATTCACCTTTAAAAACTTTGACTACGAATAAAATTCTTCTTTAAAAACCCCTAAACAGTCATAATGATAATTTAAGCAACTACGAATAAAATCAGCATGAATTAATGTACCACAAAAACCCTTTCACTCACACTTACCTGCCTCCTTTCATCTTGATATAACTTATACCGTTAGCAGTGAAGGCATGTTCCAACACATCAAGGACGTCATTCCAACTGGAGAAAACAAGAAGTTTGGCTTTTGGATCTGTAAAACTGATCCAGAGGATTCTCCTTGTGATTGCTTCAATCTTAAAATAATGCCCCCATCCACAAAATGTGAAAAATTGTGGGTACTTGTATCAAGCTCAATATGTGGCAAGCCCTATAGGTGCCACATCACCAAAACCCCACCCACGTGGCAAACTAATAAGGCACCATGTCGGGCATGTCAACCCCACCCACGTGGCAGACCAATAAGGTACCACGTCGGGCATGTCAACCCCACCCACGTGGCAGACCAATAAGGCACCACGTCGGGCATGTCGTATGTTTGATACATGGCGAGCCCTATGGGCGCCATGTGCCAAGGCACCCAAGACTATATGCATAGCCTAAGCGGGAGCATACATATAAGCCCAAATATATCTAGATATGAAGAGCCCTGCAACAGGCAACACCATGGCCCCGCAGGGTCCATGGTCCTTCATACCTCGCTCCAAGGCCAAACAACAATACAATCAGCCCCCGGCTCACTTGGACTTGGATTGATAAACAATGGCTCTCCTAAACATTGAGATAGGCCTGCAGCCCAATCTTCTACTTGGTCGCTCAGAAGCGAGCCCCTCTCTTAAACATCGAGATAAGCCCGCGGCCCATTCTCCTACTTGGTCACTTGGAGGCGAGCCCCTGGCTCTCTTAAACACTAAGGTGGGCCCTAGCCCATTTATCTACTTGGATGCCTGGGTTGGGAGCAGGACCCAGGCACTACTGCTCGGGATCATCTGAGGATACTGGACTAGTGGCTGAGGTCATGGGATCGTCGAGATGTTTGTCTTCTTACTAAGACAACTCTATCTCGACCAGGCTTGGAGAAGAGGCAACAATGACCTTACGTTCATGTCATCCGATGCATATACGAAACGTTACTTTCCGCCTGCCATGAAACGTTGCTCTCCGCCTGCCGGCAAGCCACAAACGGCAAAAGGGCTTATATCACTTCTGATAGAGTTGAGGAGAACGAGCCACCTGTCCAACAGTTTGCTTAGGCTCCAATACTTCTGTGGCCTATATAACGTATCGTATATGCAGCAAGATACAACAACAATACAACAAAGTCTTATGCTTAAACACCCCCTCCCATACTTTACATTAGTGTTCAAGGTCTATCACTGCCAACCTCTCCCTCTCCAAGCTTGCCTTGACCTCCTCCTCTCCACCTCCGGTGATCTCAGGCCATTAAAGTGCCCGCCATCTTCCCGGACTACCTCTAACCACACCTCTCACCCACAAAAATAAGTAAGTCAAAAATCATAAATGTTTAAAAAAAATGGCAAATAACTTAATGCAAAGAACTAGACTGAGAATTTAATCCATTCACTATATGCAAAGGCACTGAAGCAGATACATCTAGATTATACATTCATGCATGTATAACATGACTTCTCATCTAGTAATGGCACAAAATTTATTCACTACACAAGTAAAAGCATTATGACTTAGACCACTGAACAGGAACAGGAAAATGGACATATGGAGACAAAATGAGAATTGTGCACTGACACACACGTAGCAATAAAAACAAATAAAAAAGGCTGAAGTATATAGTTCCATAGAACACCAAGTGCTGTAATAGTTTGCAATGCATATTATCTTTATGGTAAAGAATTGGATAGGAGGGTACCTTTGTTCCATATGAACCATGAACAGTAATAGAAGCTTCAGAGTTCTCACATCTCTTGAAAGAACTATCTGATTTATTTTGACTATCATCAGAAAAAGCAATATTTCTGAAATCAGTATGTTGTCGGCATGTTGGGCACATCACCCATTTATCATGAAACTTTCCATGATGAACAAGTCTTTGCTCAGTCATTGCAAGCAAACCTGCAAGAAATAATTGTTAATGCACAACAGAGGATGATAGATTTAAACAGGTCCTTGAGGCAGAATTTAGCCAGACATTGAAATGTTATTATCAGGATTGATCAAATAAGCCCCTATATGTCATTGGTATGAAGCGGATATTCCATCTTTCACATTGGTTTTAAAAGGAATTGAAGGCCTTCGAACAGTTTCCCTAGGGAAAAGTTCTATTACCACTGTAAAATCTATGTTGCCATGACAATTGGTCAATTTGTTCAGAACAGTGAAGAGGGCTAATTAAGACAAAACGATCCAGTATAATTAGAAAATATTTTATCTTGGGCTCGAACAATATAAGCTTTAAAATAATGATATGTACCATTTTCATTTATGGGGTGGTATGATCATCATAAAAGAAAAGGGATTTTTTTTTTTTTTTTTTTTGATAAATAACCACAAATGAAAATGTTATGGAGTGGAGAAGACCAAAACTAACATTGGATGTAGTAGTATTAATATGATATGAATTTATTTGATCTAACTGAGCATATAGCCCTTGACAAAGTAGTATAGGGGAAAAAGATTCATGTAGGCAACCCCATTTGAGTGGGGAGCGAGGCTTAGTTTGGTTTGGTTCCAATTGATTGTCAGGTACTGCAACTACGAAAAACGCACTGTCATTCTGTTCTTCTATCACATGGAGGGGATACGGGCAACAAGGAACTCACAGGAGGGGATACGGGCAACAAGGAACTCACATTCACAGCAAGTAACATGCCCACATTGAAAAACCATCTTTTGATTCTTGAGCTTTTCTTGACAAACTGGGCATGCTTCTTCATCAGCTTTAACTGCAGAACCCTTCTCTGTTCCTATAGTAGAAGTGGAAGAGACCATTGTAACTTCATTTAAGGATGAATAACTTGGACTCTCTAGCTGCAATTTTTGTTTAGATTGTACCAAACCCTGGAAAACATTAACCAGAGTAACGACAAGCAGTAGAAAAAAGAAACATGATGCAGACGGGACACAACGCATATCAAACTCTTTGCATATGAAAATTTGGTGGCATTGATGCCTTGTGTACTAGAATTTCCATTCAGTTATCATTTAGCTCTAAACTGGCTCCCCAAACACATTTTTAGTGATTTTAAGCAACTGATAATGGAACATGTATGACACTATAGAAAAATTAAACCACGCAGAATGGATAACATCAGTTGGGCTTTGTATTGGTACCTTCAGATAGCGAAGTTGTCCTTTTATACATGATAATGAGGTCAAGCCCAGAAACTTATCGCTATAATTTTCAGCGCTAGCTGCATCCAGTTCTCCTGGACTTAAGGCATCAACAGAATTATCATCCTCATTCTCTCGTAAACATAATCGTGAGGTTGCCATCTTTATTTCATCACGAGCACGCAACATTGATTAATTAGGTTTAAATAATGCACCTAATTATTTAAACCCCAAGATACATTGCAACATTGAGCCATAGACTCGTACTGGGATACTTACAAATATTTGTAATACAATCCTATATCGATTGATATGTCGGTATTAAAGTCTAAAATTTGATGCGGGTGAACTGATAATAAATATTGGCCGATATCCATTGAAGAATTACTAATATACTTGAATCTATATGAAATAACCAGTTAACATTGAGCAAAAATTCAGAAGAGACCAAAAGAGAAACTTGTTAACCATGAAAATCAACTGATTTAATGGCTAAAATCTTGAAACTAAGGTAAAAGAAAAGCATAAGATAGTACACAAAAATAAACTTAGGGTTTCAATTGAGTGCAATAATAAGTAATAACCAAGCCAAGGCGAGTGGGTTGCCTCAGATCAGAAGTAGATTTTGTCTTGTTATCAAATATATTAATATCACTCAATATGTATAAAACATGAAAGAAATTAAAAGAAATAAGTTTTGAACTGAATAAAGTACAGCCATTATAAGAAACAAATGATGGTAATAGAATGGATTGAATCAGTAAAGTCAGTCACTATGTTATCTGGTAATTTCAAAGCTCTTGATGCAACTCCATTTCTTCAGCCACCTCAAATAAATAAATATACAAGTAGACCACGATCTGATACGATCTGTAAAATATTAGATGATTGAAACATTTAAAAAGCACAACTTGGTGGGTTGGGAAGAAGAAGAACTACAATAACAAACAAGGATTATAGAGATGTCTAAAGGATCATAGTATAGTGAGTGAAAAGTCAGTGAAAGAAATCAAAATCTGAGTAAACCAGAGATGATATGTGATTGAAAATAGAAATTTTAATTAATTTAAGAGAGAGGCTTCTTTGATTGTTCATAGTAGCTAAATCTACCCAGGAAACCCTCGGAAGAGGCATCAAAGAAGACAAAAGAGGAGAGAGAGTTCTACCGAAGTTAAAAGAGCCAGATCTGATAATAAAAGAAGCATAGAAAACAAATTTAGGTTATGGAGTTGATGATGAGGAAAATCTGAAAACAAAGTTACTGAATAATTGTTTCCCCTGGAAAATTATTCTCAAAATTTTCAGAATAATACAGAAGCACAGAAATTAAGGTTTTAAACCCACTCTTTTCATTAGTTAGTTTTATATAAATTTCTCTCGTTTTTGCAACATATGATTCTAAAACAGACCTACAACATACAAAAGAAATCAAATGCACCTTCAAGGATATATGAAATATCATCACCCTGTTAAGAAATTGCGAAAACTAATCAACTAATACAAATTGTGATTGCTTCTAATGATAACAACATTCACTGTAAAAAGATCACTGAACAATGTATGATAACAAAATGCTGATAATGATGTGATAAGATCAAAAAATGCACGATTCAGAGATTTTTTTATACTATGAACCCTAAAAATGAAAAACGCTTAATTATTGATGATTACTATAAACACCTCACTGAAACAGATTGATTGAACAAACACATGAATCTATACATGAATACAAAACCATGCACGAAACCAAAGGCTAAAATTGCCATATCAAATCAATTATACAGATACATACATGTATGTATATATATTATGGTATCTGATCGGAATCGGTACCGGAGAGTCGCCGGGAAATCGGAGAATCGAGGAGAGATGAGGCGGCAATGATGAACCACAGATCAGAAGCAATGCAAAGTCCATGCGCAGGACGTAACTAGGAGAAGACTATGAGGGTTATGGCCCTGTTTCTCTAAAAATTATTGTTGTTATTGAATTTTGAAAAAATATATATTATTTTGTATATAAAATGATTCTCAGTATAGAAAAAATATATATGTCATTCTTTTTTCATCTTAAATTCTTTTTCTATTTTACACCAAAAAAACTTCTTTATTATATTAAAAATTGTTTTTATGGTATTTAAATTTTTTTATGTATATATAATTTATATATATCATGTTATATATACATGTATGTTTTGTGTATATGGTAAAAAAAATTATTTTCTTTTGGCTCCTCTGATAATGAAATTCTGGTTTTGCCCCTGTCTATGCCATTGAGTTCATATATCGAATTGATGTGTTGGTAAGAAAAATATATGAATCCGTAGAGAAGAGATACATGGAAAGAACTTACACTATGTTTGGAAGCTAGGAGAGAAAAGAAGAGAAAAAAAAAAAAAAAAAAAAGAAATGATTGTGATTTTTCTCTTTTTTGTTTGGACAGTGAAGAAATAAAAAAAAATTGTGATTTTTTTTATTTTTGTTTGGTTAGATTTCATTAATGCTGTGTTTGGTTGGGGGATTTGGGGAGAGATTTGAAAAGAAAAATGGAAAAAGTATGTGAAATGTGAATAAAACATATCTATATTTCACCTAGTTTCACACACATTTTTCCTTTTTCTTTCTAAATCTCTCCTTAAATCTCCCAACCAAACGCAGCATAAGAGAAAAGAAAAGAAATTATATTATATTATATTACTAAAATAACCTTTTTATATTTTCAATTATTTTATTTCTTTTATTTTTATAAGGACAAAAATGGTATTATGAAAATAGTGATTTTTTTTCTCTCCCAATCTCTCTACTTTTGGAAAGATTAATGAATTTCTCTTCATTTCTATCCATTTCTTTTCATTTCTCTCCACTTAGATTATCCAAATAAGTAAGAGAAATACATTTCTCTCTATTTCTTTTCTTTTCTAAACAAATCACTCAATCCAAACATAGCATTAAGGATTTGAGAGAGAGAGAGAGAGAGAGGGGGAGAGGGGAGGGGGAGAGGGTGAGTGATGAAACCTTCTTTTTTTTTTTTGATAGCCCCGACTAGTGAGTTCAAAAATTAATATATAAAATACAATAATATATGATTTGGGTTTATTAGGAACTAATTAAAATTGTAGGAATATGATTTGGATTTATTAGAGACCAACTAAAATTGTAGAAAAAAGTGATTGATTCTTTTACAACCAAATAAATTTGTCTAGAAAATGTAATAACATGATTAAATATAATTTTAAATTTTTTTTTTATTTTGTCCTTAAAAGTATAACTTTTACAAATAAACTATTTTTGTTCCTAAAAATTTGTCTTTAAAACTTTAATTTCTTGTAGTATATATTTATGCACCATTTGCATTAATTTTAGTTACTTTAATTTTAATAAAAATTATCAATTCGATTATGCTAAATTTATGATTATTTTTTGATTAAATTATTATTATTATTATTTATTTAGATCATAAATTTAGATAACTTTTTTTAAAATAAAAATAAAATATAAGTTAAATTGTTTCTTTATTTTTAAAAAATTATTTAGTCAAATTCATTGCCGAATCACCGCCTAAAAAACAGAGAGGGTCAATTACACTTTATCCCCGTGTAATTTAGCTCAAAAATACATTACCCTCCCTTTTTAGAAATATATGCTTAACATCCTTTTGCTATGGAGTGAAATATAAAAATTATAAATTCTGTCTATGTAACAATGCGTGCATCACATGTAATTAGAAAGATCTTTTTTAATTTGACTTTATAGATTTTTGAATAATTTTATCTGACGAAATTAGCTTTTTTTTAAAAGAATTTTTTGATTTTTTTTATACTTTTTGATTTTTTTGTAAGAAAAAAATAAAATGATTATAATTTAAATGTAACATTTTATCTTATTTACTTATTTAGTTTTCTTATTTTTTTGTATTTTTTTAATCTCAATTCAAACCCAACTCACTTGCCAAACGGCAGCTAAGCACCCGTTCGGGCCAAAACTAAAAAACAACATTTTTACCCTTATTTTTATTTTTATTTTTATGTTTTTTTCTTTTGCTTTTCTTTTATTCATTCTTCTTCTTCTCCCATCGCAAAACAGTGGCAGCGGAACCTGTCTCATATATCCTTTTCGCCATTGCACATTATCCCCACCATCTGATCTTCCTTTCTTTCTGTCTCACTTCCTTCAACAATCCAAATCCACAACCACAACCACAACCACAACCACAATCACAATGAGACCACCACTTCAGTGCAGCTCACAAATAGTAGACCCACTGAAATAGGTTATTGATTTGGAATAATTTATGATTCTTCATACTAATTATAATAGACTGAGGTCATTTCAATGTTTCATAATCAAAGTAAAAATTTTCATTTTTTAATTTATGCTCACAGTCAAAGACTATGTTATTTCCCAGTGTTAGACACAAATGGCCACTATTATATTCCCCAAATATGTTGTAATGATTTCCCTGTGCATACAATGCAATGCGTATATAAATAGAAGTATGTATGTATGTTGGTTTTCATGGCAGTGAGCTGGAATAGGGGAGGAGCCATGGTTTTTGGATTATATATGTATATATATTTATATAATTATATATATGTATAGCTAGTTCAGCCGAGAAAATCATGGCTGCTTCCATAAAAATAAAATAAAAATATGTATATAAAAATAAAATATGTATATATATTTATTGTGTGAGTGTTTTTCTGACCACACTGCCAACTCAAGATTCACTAGAAATCTTGGCGAGAATAGATGGTACTGCACGACTTGTAATGAGAAAAGAAGATTACAGCGGTAGTTCGTCCACCCGGGGGCACTCCGACAATCAAGTCAGTATATCTCTTAAAGATAATCAATAGTGCTAAACTCACTGTTCAGAATATAAATTACGTACCTTAGACCCATCGGGGGTGCCTTTCATTTATAGTCAACTCAATCCTAATCCCCATAGAAGCCTAGCTTCAATGGACTTTAGCTTAGTGCTTATCCTGGATTCTTCAATAGATAGAGATAAACTCCCTAAGAGTGTTATCCTTATCCATGCTGAAGTCCTTCCCTCCTCATTCTAGGACTCTTGTGCCTTATCCGCTTATCTCGGATTCCGATATCTTCGGAGATAACCTCGGCCTTGCCGAGATCACCTCGGCGTCATGACCTGGACACGTGGCACCTCGGCTGACATGTCGGCATCACCTTGGCCACGTGTTGGTACTCTGAAAATGTATCCCCACAACTGCCCCCTAGGTTCTATTATCTCGGCATTCTGAGGTGATGGAACCTATATTGGTACTTCCTACCAGTACGTCGGCTTAAAGTATCTCAGCCGAGATCATTGCCAAGGCCGACATGTCTCTTTAAAGAACAAGGACCCTAAGAACTCTTTTACGCGTATGAGCTGTTATACACAATAACTCAACCGTTTTAGCCACGTGCCTTCCCTTCTTGGATCGCACTACACGGCGTCAGAAGTCGCCTCGCCCAGATGCGCTGTCTGACGAATCCGTCGTTCTAGGCTCATTAATTTTATTTTGCCGCCGTTTCAAGTTTTAACAAAACTTTTCCCCCTCTTCCATCGTTTCACTTTTCTCCATCGTTTCTGAGGCTTTCTCTTTCTCTAGCTTTTTCTTCCAAATCCTCCATTGTTCAAGTTCCTAAAGCTCTGCAACTTGCTCCGTCCACCTCCTCCGACGAGGTTCTTGCTAATCTTTTTCCTCAGCTGCCATTCGTCTGACTTCGGCGAACTCAACACCGGCTTCTTTTCTTCAGTGAGTTTACTGTTTCTCCTAATTTCAGTTTTTGATGCTCTCCATTACTCGTTGTCATTACTGCTTTGTTCAAACATTCGATTTGCGAATCATATATCTGAATGTATTTATTTCACGACTTTGCTCTTGCCCATGTCTTGAATATACGTACTGCTCACAATTTTTTCTGCACTTTTGCCACTGTTCTTGGCCTCGTGCCCTTGTGCATACTCTGTCACAGTGTTCTTGATAGTTTCATTACTGTTCTTGATTCTGAAACACGTTCATGTTTTCTGTTTGCCGTGTTTTTGCCAGATTCTTGCCTCCAATCTTTGTTTCCATAGATCTAGAATTGGGATTTGTTTGTAGAACCCATAGATTCTAAGAAGAACTAAAACGGTTCCCACAAATTCTCACCTCAACTAACCTTTAGGCTTTCGCCGAGCTCCCTAAAACCCTCCAAAAACTCCTTCATTCTAAAATCCAACTCCTCTAAGTGAAGCCGACGTTATGGGTATGTAGAAGCATAGGGTAGACACCCCGACCAAGTTAGATCACTTTAGGCGTGAGTTTGACATCCCGGCCGACGTCCATCTGAGGTTGGCTGGGGAGGATGACTCTATCATCTCTACAACTGATTCCATGCCCTTCCCTGTGGTAGCTTTTATCGAGTGCGGACTTCGGCTCCCACTAAATACCCTTTTCCGTGAGATGCTTCATTATTATAAGCTGAACCTGATGCAGCTGGCCATCAACTCCTACCGAGTCATCAATGGCATAATAGCCTTAGCCAAACAAGAAAACGCTAGGATTACCTTATCCGATATCCAATACTGCTACACCATGTAGCCTCAAAAAAGATACGGGCTACGTTTACTACCTCAAGCCGAGGTCTACAGAGTACAAAATTGTCGTCGATCTCCCTGACTCCAACAAGGGAGCTGGGGATGACTATTTCATTACCTCGGGGAACTGGGAGTTCACTCCAGACGAGGACCTCCATATCTACCCTCTCCCTCGATCAGTTTTTGTAGAGGGCAATGGTAAGAGCCCTGTGTTCATACTAACTTGTTTTTAAAGTCTTCAATACTTTGTTTGTTTCTAATGTCTGTTTTTTTTGCAGCTCTTCCTCAGCCACCAAAGGGCTTCCGTCAGTCTTTCTTTCCCAGCAAAGACTTAAGGAAACTTTTGGATCTGCCAGTCCACAAACGGAGAGCCCCTCTGGTACTCAATTTCATCTCAACCTACAAATCGGCGCTACCCGACGTCCCAAAGAAGAAAAAGAAAGCCCAGTCACCTCCTTCTGCCACAACTCCTCAAGCTGCCTCCTTATCTCGGCCAGATCAAGGATCGACCTCTGATCCAGCTGAGCAGCCGTCTACCTCGGCTCCATATCTGATCCCGATATCCCAACACCGTTTACGACGCCGAACAGTTTTTGCTGCTGAAATGGGCCGGCAAAAAGCAGTCGCTAAGGATCGTTTGGCCAATATTCCTCATTCAGTTGATGCCCAACCAGTACCAACCCAGCCAAAGCCGAAGACAAAAAGGATCAAAAAGGCTCAGCCAAAGGCAACGGTGACTCAGATTGACACTAAGGACACCTTGCCAATCTCCAAATTGGCTGAGAGCGATAAGTCCCATTCTGCCATTGAGAAGAGGCCTGCCGAGGCCCAACCATCCAAGTCTACCCGATCAAAGAGGCCGAGGTCATCCGCTACAACGACCTCGGGGTCTCGAAAGCACGATTCCCCCTGGGCCCCCCAAATCACACTGGAGAATAAGCCAGTTAGGGCTAGCGATAGCACTGATGACATTAATGTTGGCGTTGCCCTTAGTACCGCTCTGCTTCTTCCCGGCGATCTCGACGAAACGCCGAGTTGAATGAATATGAAAACTATGCTTTGATGCTCCAGCGCTCTGTTCAAGTAAGTGTCTTTATTTAGCAACTTGTTTTCTTTCTCTTTTTTATACTTTAGAAATTTTTATAATAACTTCTGCTCTGTTTTATTTGTTCTTAGGCAATCCAGCATGCCCATTCCTTCTCAGTACAATCTTTTGAGAACCGGAAGGAGCTGGCTGACAAGAAGAGAGAGGTCTCCAGTCTGCAAAAGACTAATAAAAAATTGCAATCAAAGATGAAGACCTTGGAGGATCAAGCCGAGACTGCTATCAAAGCTCAAAATGACGCCGAAGAAAAGGCGGAATCCGCCGAGGCCATCAGGAAGGTTCTCGAGGCCCAGAAAAGATAGGCTGAGGAAAAGATGTCCCAGGCCCAAAAAGAACTTCAGGATGCCTTGGCCACAAAAGAGGCCGAAGTCAAGGCTGCCGACGAGAAGGGATATAATGAGGGGGTGGCCGATGTCACGGCGGATTACGAAAAACAAGTAAAGCAGGCATGCAACAAGGGTTTCACCCTTGGTTGGATGACTTTACTAAAAAAGCTCGAAATCCCCGATGACTCCCCCCTCAGGAACACCGACGTCCTTCCTCTGCTTTTGCCCACAACTCCAAGCCAATCCGACGACGAGTCTCAGTCTGAGGATGAGGTTTTGGTTAGGAAATCAAAAGAAGCTGTTGGGGCCAAATCCCCTGCTCAGAATGAGCAAGTCCTAGACTTGACTCAAGATGAGGAGGGTGAGGAGGTTCCCAAGGATGCCACGAGAAGGCATCATCGGATGTGCCTTTCGCCGACAAGAGCCTCGATCAAACCCTTCAGGAAATAGATGCCGAGCTTGCGGCTGAGAAGGCTGCTGAGATGTCTTCCCAGCAGTCTTCTAAACTTCAAACCCAACCATCTACTGTTGCTGAGGAGTCTTAATTTTGATGTCTTTTTTCTTCGTTTTGTGCCTTGTACTTTGTTTTTTCTTCTTTTTGAAACAATGTAAGGTCTCCATGTGGCCGATGTGCCTCCTTTTAATTGTTAATACAGCTTCCTTTCCTGCATGCTTTGTATTCTTCTCTTTATTGTTCTTTGTATGATTCCATACTTAGAATATTTTGAATTTCTTCAATATGTACTTTATCTGTGTAATTTTATGGGGGTCAAATACCTCGGCTATACCCACCAACGGTTTACATCGGCAAGTATATAAGTACTCAGTTTTGGCCTTAACTTGTAAATTTTTTACAAATTTCAACAAGTGTTGGGCATAACCTTAGTTTAACTTCAACTTGTAAATTGTTCACAAATTTCAACAAGTGTTAAACATGATCTCGGCTAACTTCAACTTATAAATTTTTCACAAATTTCAACAAGTGTTAGACATAAACTTAGTTTAATTTCAACTTGTAAATTTTTCACAAATTTCAACAAGTGTTAAACATGATCTTGGCTAACTTCAACTTGTAAATTTTTTACAAATTTCAACAAGTGTTAGACATAACCTTAGTTTAACTTCAACTTGTAAATTTTTCACAAGTTTCAACAAATGTTAAACATAATCTCAGTTTAACTTCAACTCTGTAAACTTTTCTCAAGTTTCAACAAGTGTTGAACATGATCTCGGTTTAACTTCAACTTGTAAACTTTTCTCAAGTTTCAACAAGTGTTAAACATCATCTCGGTTTAACTTCAACTTATAAACTTTTCTCAAGTTTCAACAAGTGTTAAATATCATCTCGATTTAACTTCAACTTGTAAACTTTTCTTAAGTTTCAACAAATGTTAAACATAATCTCAGTTTAACTTCAACTTGTAAAGTTTTCTCAAGTTTCAACAAGTGTTAAACATAGTCTCGGTTTAACTTCAACTTGTAAACTTTTCTCAAGTGTTAAAACCATTTTTCTTCTCTCTGCCCCCTAATGTGAACCTAAGTTCCGCTTGGGTTCTCATTATACATGTATTCTAGAAACAACATTATGTATTTTTATCAGCCACAAGTGTATAAACAAATAAATCAAGCTGAAACTTTATTTTATTTACTTCAACAAATGACAAAAGAAAAAAAAATCTAATGATAGAAAAATTTGAGATTGCAAGTATTCCAGGGCCTAGGCAACTCTTTGCCCTCATCTTCGGCTAAGCCCGAGCAGAGAAGAAAGAAGCGTTCTTCATCCCCCTTATGGACGGGGATTTTCTTCAGTGCTTCTTCGCTCTTCTCGGCTGGCTCCTTGTCAACGTCCTCTAGGACTTTCACGTTCTCGTTCTTCGATCTCTGCCTTTTCTGGTTCTCGTATGCTGCAGATGGATTTCATTGCTGCCATGGAGTAATTCTTTGCCTGCAGCTGATCTCCTCGGACCTCCTCTATCCCATGTTCTATTGGGAACCGCAATAGTTGATGCAATGTTGAGGGAACGGCCCCCATTGCATGCAACCATGGCCTTTCCAAGATAATACTGTAAGGGGAGGGTGTGTCGATTACTGTGAACTCTGTCTTTATTTTCCTCGTGCCAGCCTGCACATCTAGGCTTACTGCCCCAAGTGGCCATGTCGGTGTTCCATTAAACCAGACCATTGGGCCATTAGATTGTTCCATATCGTCTGGGTGAAGGCCAAGCTCCTTGTAACATCTCACATACATGATGTCACAAGAGCTGCCTTGGTCAATGAGGATGCGCTTCACTTGGCACTTCCCAACCCGAAGGGATACTACGAAGGCATCATTGTGCGAATGTTGGACCATCTCTAGGTCGGCTTCAGTAAAGGACACTACTGGTCCCTGGTACTCCTCGGCCCGAGGTCTTTTCTCCCTTACTTGATACACATGCTGTAAGTGCCTCACCTTCTGAGTCTCCCTCCGTATTTCGTTTTCGTTCACCTTTGAGTGAATTACATTAATTACCCGAGGTTCTCCTGCCTGCGGCTGCTGTGCTGGAGGAGGTGAAGCTGCCGGTGCTTGAGGCAGTCTTGCCTGTTCTTCCCTTGTCCTGGCCTTATCCACGAGGTCCTTCAAATGGCCTTGCCTTACCAGGTCTACCGAGAACGGTGTTCTCGGTTTAACAGGGGAAGTTACCTCGGCATGATCTTGCTTCCTCTTGAAGTTATCTCTCAAGTCCTCTTTGGTCCGGCCAGGAGCTCGGCTATCTCCTAACTTCAGTTTTTTCGGCGCACTGCTCTCAGCTTCATTGTGAGCCCTTTACGACCTTTCTCCATGAGTCGTGTCGAAGCACAGCTCTTGCCTTTGAACATGTCGATGTTCTCTAGGGTCTGCTTCCTTGGCGCGATACGTCCTTTGGGATTCTTCCCTTCTCGACCCAAACCCGGCCCTATGGGTTTAGCATCAGAATCGCCAAGAATCCGAGATTATCAAGAAACGATATCTGATTAAACAGAGGACAGGGCCTGGCGGAAGCCAATACAGTAAGTAACTAGTGTCCATTGAGCTGTGAAAATCTGTATGCCAAAAACATTTTTCATGTATTCATACGGTTCAGAACAGTACAGTCTATCTATGGTCTGTTCGATCATATACAAACATTCAGTACGGGGACCTAATCCCAAACAAGATCTGATCTGATAAACAAGAGACAGCCTATCTATCTGAGAGTACAAAACAGTAAGAAGGAGACCGACGGGACACAAAACACCCCAAGCCATAGCATGGCAACTCGGAACCTCGCATGAGGCACATAGGATGGCTTGACAAAGCGGGACCAACCCACGCTCCTAGCTCCTGCCCGTCACGAGAACCTAGATATATATATAAACAGTGAGCTGAAGCCCAGTGAATAACGTAATGCGTAAAGGGGTTATGAATGAATGTCCTACTGATAATGAAATCGTTCATTAAACAAGATTTGATCTTTCAAGATTTGATCAATCGGTCATATGTGGTACACCCATTAGCCTATAAACAATAGGTCCAAAGGACCGGTCTTAATGCATCTAACAAAGAATGATGGCCATCAATCAAGAAAGATGATCCCACGAGGAAACCGTGAGCTCAGAATCTGTATGATAAGAAATGAAGTGCTAAGGATGCCACAATACAGTTCAGAATACAAGACATACATTCATTCAGTAAATAGTATCAGTTCAATAAACAGTTCAGTTTAGTACTCAAAAGATAACCATTTTGAACATATCTTTACACAATCGTTACTCACAGAGATTGGGCTAATAGCAACTAGAGTGCGTCCCCGAGAGCCAACCCTAAACAGTTAACAAATAGAACACACACTAAGTTTCACAGTCGGGAAGGATGATAATTAAATCCCTAAATTTCCTCGGTGTGATTCTATGTCTAAATCCTCATTAAGATGTCTTAAACTAGGCCTAAGAATGCCTAGGATGGGATGAGGATGCAAAAATACAGTTGGAAGGCATTTTTCAAAAGTTCTTTGAAAGCAGGGTCACGCTCGAGCGAGCCTTCCTCCGCTCGAGCGAGGTTGCAAAATCAAAGGCTTCGCTCGAGCGAACAATCCTTCGCTCGAGCGGTCTGATGAAACAGTAAAAGTACTGGATGCTCGATTTTTACGTTCGAGCCACCAATTATTTGCTCGAGCGTGGCTCAGAGGAAACGTTGGTCGGTCGAGCGAGGAATCCTTCGCTCGAGCGAAGGAGCCAACTGAATTTCAGGTTGCCTTCCAAGCTCAAACCAAGCATTCTCAACTCAATTCTCGACCTCTTGGGCCCAAATTCTGGAAAATACATGCCAAAACAATGTATAACAAGTTTCAAAAGCCAATTTATGAATTCAAGCCCCAAAGGTGAGTCAATTAAATCCAAAATTCAAACTCATTTTCAAGAACAATTACCAAACATGCAATGCATGAGTTTTTAACCAAATTCAAGGTTCAAATCTTGCTCTAATGAGTTCAATAGTTGGAAAACAAAATGAAAACGTGGACTTTGTTAGAAACATGAGCATGCATGTACAATCCATCATGAATTCAACTTCAAAATTTATCAATACACACATGCATGCATGAAATGAGTTCTAGCTCAACACTATAGAACCAATTTATGTCCTAGCTCTATAATTTGTTATGAATTTAGCAAGAATCAACCTTAAATGTAACAATGAGTGGCTAATATACATACCTAAGTCTTCAATTAAGAGCCTAGGAGATCAATTTGACAATCTACACTTCAAATCTACCAAAATCCAAGCCAAAATCACCAAATCAACCTCTTCTCTCTCTCTCCCTCTTGTTTGGTCGGTTGAGCTCAATAGAATGGCTGGGGAATTTGTTTGCTAAGTGTATAACAAAGTGTAAAGGCTCAAGTAATAAGATTAAACAAATGCCCACTCAATGGTAGTTTCGTAATTATTGCCACTCTATTAATTTGGCTCAAATTAATCTAGTTTAATCATACCTAATCACATTTTTGGATAAATATACCATTAAATCACAAATATTCTACTGATCCCAAAACTCTAAACGGTTCCTAATTCGGCCGCCGATAAGGCCTTCAATTAGCAGTTTAAACATATGAATTCAAACAGATAATCAATCAATCAAACAGATGCAATATGCAATTCAATAAATAAACTTATTCCATTTCAGTTTCGATTTCAATCAGTCCATTCAGTACTTCAGTTAATTCAATTATCAGTCATTATCAGTTCGGTTTAGCAGTAACCAGTAGCTAATTCAGTAGTTTATCGGCAATCAGTACGAGGGTTGTTACACAGGGGCACTCCGACGATCAAGTCAGTATATCTCTTAAAGATAATCAATAGTGCTAAACTCACTGTTCAGAATATAAATTGCGTACCTTAAACCCATCGGGGGTGCCTTTCTTTTATAGTCAACTCAATCCTAGTCCCCATAGAAGCCTAGCTTCAATGGACTTTAGTTCAGTACTTATCCTAGATTCTTCAATAGATAGAGATAAACTCCCTAAGAGTGTTATCCTTATCCATGCTGAAGTCCTTCCTCATTCTAGGACTCTTGTGCCTTATCCGTTTATCTCGGATTCCGATATCTTCGGAGATAACCTCAGCCTTGCCGAGATCACCTCGGCGTCATGACCTGGACACGTGGCACCTCGGCTGACACGTCGGCATCACCTTGGCCATGTGTTGGTACTCTGAAAATGTATCCCCACAGAAGTATGTATGTATGTTGGTTTTCATGGCAGTGAGCTGAAAGAGGGAGAAGCCATGGTTTTTGGATTATATATGTATATATATTTATATAATTATATATATGTATAGCTAGTTCAGCCGAGAAAATCATGGCTGCTTCCATAAAAATAAAAATTAAATTAACAAAAAAAGAGGACGATAGAAGGTAGTTGTAATGCGATCGGAGTAAGATGTGGGTGGTCTGTTGGTGGAGCATGTAACTGCTGTTGTTGCATAAGAGTTGAGGAAAAAAGGAAATAAGAAAAATAGAATGAGAAAAAGAGGTGTTTTGGGGAGTTACTTCTTATTTTTTATTTTTTATTTTTATCTATTTTTGTCTTTAGTTAATTTTTTAAAAAAGTTTTAGATTTCTAAATTCAACTTGATAAGATGAACCGAAAAATTATTCACTCTGTTTGATTTCAGTTTTCAGAATTTATTTTTCAAAAAATTTTACTTTTTTATTTTCCATATATTTTTTTTTCACTGAATTTTTATTTTAAGCATTTTTATTTTTAATTTATAGACACACCTAACATAAATATATTATAATATTTGTAAATTTTTTTAAAAAAAATTCACTTAATATAAAAAATACAAAAAAATATGAAAATTCAGTACATTTTTATATTTATGTGTATTTATTAATTTTTAAAATATTTTTTCATAAATATCTTACTATTTTTATACATCTAAATAAGATGCATATAAAAAAGTAAAAAAATTAATTTAAAAAATATTCACTAAAAATAAAAAATACAAAAAATAAAAAACTCAATTTTCAGAAAACTGAAGTAAAAAAATTGAAACTAAACACACTAATTATTTTTAAAAAAAATTCAAAAAAAATGTAGAAAAGATAAAAATAAGCTAAAATAAGTATAAAAAAAATATTTTTTTATTTTCATCTTTAGTGATTTTTTTTTTTAAAAATCATAAAGAATATATTTTTTTGATTTGTCTAGACAAGATGAACCGAAAAAAGTAAAAAAAAAATTGATATAATTTTGAAAAAAAATCACTAAAAACAAAACACAAAAAAAAAATTAGAAAAAAAAGAAAGTGTCTTTTGTTTTTGTTGCCAAAATGGGCCAAAGAGATTAAAAAAATATAAGAAAATACAGAAAAGTTGATAGAGAAAAGAGGTTCATGATGAACATACATATTTCTGTTTCATTCGGAAGTATAGTATCGAACTAATATGTAAGGTTCGGAAGTGCACTGTCGAACTAATGTGTTCGGAAGTTCAAGGTCGAACCAATATGTTTTGTTCAGATGTTGATGGTCGAACCAAATTCATTGGTTCGATGGTTAATTTCCAAATGGAGGCAATTCTTTCGATACTAGTAGTCCGAATGGTAAGAAAATGAGTTTTTTCCCTAGATCTAGGTTCTATGATGCTTGCAATGGTGGAGAAGGTTGCGTGAGGGTGGTGTGACGGTGAGACGGTGACAAGATAAAGATATTACCATATTTAGGGTTAGGGTTTAGAGGTGGTGTGTGGTGGTCGGCAATGGCTACTGGTAGTAGTTAGTGGTTAGGGTTTTGATTGAGGGTTAGGGTTTTGATTGAAGGAGAAAGGGGTATTTTGATAGTTTCATTTTAAGACAAAAATATAATAAAAAACATAGAGAATAAATGGTGTGTGAAAATTAGGGGCGTTCGTGGATCGGTTTTATGTAGTTTGCGGTTCGGTTTTGACCCGCCCACATCTATGCGGTTTGGGAAAAAGTCAAACCGCAACCCCCCACAGTGCGGTTTGCGGTTTGTGCGGATAGAGTTTACTGATGTGCGGGCGGTTTGCGGTTTGAATTTTTTTATTTAAAAAATATTTTTTGAGTTTTTTTTTCCCCATTTTGTAATATTCCAAAAAAAAAAAAGTCAAAAAAATAAATTATAATCCAGATTTCAGATTCAATTAAACAAATTCATAGCCCTCTTATACCTCCCAAAAAAAAAAGGGTCAAAAAAAACCAAAAACACTTTATAGTGTTCCTGAATGAAGCATGTAAATTACAATCCATACAAGAATCTGATTCTAAGCTACTAAATATATAAGAAGATCAACATAGCTCCAACCTTAATTGCATTACCACAAAACATCACAAAATTAAGAAAACTAGAAAATAACTTTAATTGCATTTCCATGTTTTTTTAATAAATAAAATAAAATAAAATTTATATTTGGTTAAGTGCGGGGGTTGTGGCGGGTGCGGTCAAATCCGCAACCCGAAAATCTTATATGTTTCAAATCGTACCTTATCCTATTAAATTTACGAAACCGTGTCAAGTGTACTGATCGGATAATCTTATACCCAACCCTAGTGAAAATAGAATTTCTCTTCCCTGTTAGGTGTATATTTTTTAAATTGTAAAGGGGTAATATGTTCTTCAGTAAAATCACAAGGGTAAAGTGTAATTAAAAAAATAATAATAAATAATGTCAGAGACGCATCCCTAAACCCCGAAAATTGAAAATCTCAGTCCTCCCCCAGAGATCGACGACGGCTTCTGCGAATTCTTGGATTCTCTCTCTGTGTATATCTGTCTATATACACTTATATGTAGAGTGAGAATGGTTTATATAACATCGTGGGACGATTTCGTGGAGAGATCTGTCCAGTTGTATTGTGCCAGTCCTGAATCTGTAATCTTTCACCTCTACCTCTCAGATTTCTTTCCCCTATTTATCTTTTAGTTTTTTTTTTTTTTTTTTTGATGATAGATCCATCTTCGAATACTTCAATTCAATTCTAATATTTCTTTATTACTTGTACTAATAATTTTGTCTTCCAAATTTTTTTTTTCCCTGTTCAATTGCACTGGGATATAGACGCGTTATGTGATGAAATACAGACATTGTGATGGTAAATTGGTTCTCAAGGTCACTGATAACCGTGAGGTATGAATTATTTCTCATTCACCGTCTTCCATTTTTTTTTGGTTTTTGGTTTTTGTGACCTTTTGTTTTATAGACTATTGTTATTTAATTATCTTTCAATTGTTTGTATTTGTATTGACTAGGATGCAATTAGGGATTTATTCATGTGTTACAACCAGTTTTATTGGGGCTTATATGTTCAATCTTTATTCTTTGTAGAGTCAAACAATGTTCTTGTGTTCTTTCCCTAATTTGATTTTATATTTTGTGAACTTTCTCAATTAGTCTTCACATTGGTTATAAGTGTTTTAAGGACATTACTACGTACCCATAAAAAGAAAATAAAAGAAAAGCAAAGTAAAGGCCTAGAATAAACAGAGAGGAATGCTAGTTTGCATATAATACATGGGGGAGTTAGCCATTGATCTCCAAGAGAGATTGCGTATTCGAGCAATGTCATACTGGAAAAAAGCTGGTTAGTGTTTTCCCGTGCATTTTTTGGTTGGTGACTTGCCAAAAATTGGTTTAAAGTTGATTGGTGGACTCGTGAAAATAATTTGCTACTGTTAAAATCCTTGGGATTTGATAGCCTAACTTCTAGAACACTAAACAAATTTTTTCTAGCTGCACTTTGAGGAGAGGATTCTGGCATATGGTTTTTTGTTTGTTAATGCACAAAATTGGGATTCCAAGTTGGCCATTGAGAAAGGGAATCTAGAGCTCAATTACAGTTGTATTGAACTTGGGTGATTGATGAAGACTGTAGAAGCAGCACCGAGAGAATTCTCAGTTTTTTGGCATATGAACTCACTCTCAGCATGGGTGTCATGTGTGTTTGGAAGTGTAAATGGATGTGTGCCTATCTTTTCTTATTATTTTTTATTCCTTGTTAGTGTCTCAAGTTTAAGACAGACCAGGCGCAAGAAGCTAAGAAGATGGAGAAATTCAACAACATATTCTTTACGCTGATGGCCCATGGTCCTGAAGGTATCCTTCTTTCTGTGATTTCACATGAAAATTTAATCCTCAATTTTTTTTTAATGGTAATTGAACCAATCAGTCCCTCTGCAAGAATGGCATCTTGTCATTTCAAAGAAAATCACCCTAGCGTGGTAGAAAATGGAACCGCATGGTTTTATGAAATTTGTTAACAATCCTAATCTGATGACGCAACTTAAATAAACATATTATTTTGTATGATTTGTAAATGGAAACAACTTCATTTTGAGTGCTGCATGAACCTCAACCAGGTGTTTTTGTTTCCATGGGATGCCCTAGGGATGTCCCTCTTGAGGTGAGGATGCAAATTGGGTACCCTGCAACCAATTTCTAAATATTTTTAATGGTTTTTTTAGTTATTATCATTGGTTTTTGGTTTTGCATCTTATGTGCTTTGGATTATTCTGATGAGGGAACATGTGTCTCTCCTCTCTTTCTACAGTGGATATATCAGAAGTTACTGGAAAAGAGCAGATGGAAGCACAGCCGACCAAGAAGGGTAGGGGAAGGAAACAGTAGTTTTGTTCTTGATTGATTTCGATACTCAATTCTTGACTGCAAAGTTTTTTTTTCTTTTGTGAACTTCAATACCTTTGTATTACTTACAACAGTGCTGATTAGTGATATATTCCATGGGATTCAAGTATACTGTCCTTTTGCCCCCTTCTTTTTGGGATTAAAAAGAGGGCCAAAGCCCTAAAATGCAAAATTTCTTGCAACTCCAATTCCCACACCATAAAGGAACAAAAATGGCCATCAAGATTCAATGGTGTGTTTGATTTGAAGAGTATCATTTCTTATATTTTTGTCCTGGCAATAGGTTCATCTTAACCAAAGCAAATAGCGAGTGTTATTGAAGTTTTGAAGGCAAATTAGTTTATAACTAGCTTGGGTATTCTTGATTCAACTAAAGACTCGGTTATATACATATTGACTGCATTACATGTTTTTAAGGTGTCGGATTTAATTAAATGTTGATTTGAACTGTTGCATGGGAGTTATTTTTCATTTATGTTTGATATAGTGTCAAGTAGTTCAGTTTATTCACAATTTCATTATCACATTTTTAATGTTGCACAAGTTTTTTTTTTTTTTTTTATAGATTTTTTTGTTTTGTTTTGTTTTGTTTTGTTTTGTTTTGGTGCTATGCTTTTTTTGTTGTATTGGGTTTCTATCATGTTGTGATCTCAACATGAGAGAACTTGAAGGATCTGTGGAACTCATCATAGGTTTCGTTTCGATAATCCGAACTGTTTACTTTTTATGACTTATTGGATAGAATGTTTATGTAAAATATTAAGATGTATGTAGTTATATGTTTGAATCAAATTTATATTACAAAAACAAAATGATTATTTTTGAAATTATATTTGTCGTTCATTTTTTTAAAACAAATATTATTTAAATATATAAATAGGTTTAGTTGGGTGTGCATAATATGAGTTTAATGCAACTTTGGAGAAGTATAGCAACAAATACAAGTTAATAAAATAAAATGGCACATTTAAATTAGAATAATACTTCGTAGCTCAAAATGCCTTTGGCCCGAATAGCTTGACTGTCCAAAATAATGTCGTTTTGGGTAGTTTTTCTTTTTTTCCTCTTATATCTCTGAAACAGAGAGAGAAAGAGAGAGAAGAGAGAAAAGAGAAGAGAGAAGAGGGAGGGGGAACACACAGAGAGAGAGAGAGAGGCTCCACCTATCATTGGCGCTATCACTGACGCCATCATCCTCTGTGTATATACACAGATCTGTATAGATCTATGTACCTCTCTCTCTCTCTCTCTCTCTGTTCTCCGATCTGTATAGATATGTGTGTTTATAGATCTATCTATCTCTCTCTGTTAGAAGAAAAGGAAAAAAAAAAACAGAGGATACCAAAATGTGTTGATGATGATGTGGTGTTGTTATCCAGATTCTACAATTATTTATTTATTTATTTGTGATTATTGGTTGTTATTGATGATGATGTATTGTTGTTAATGTTGATGCTCTCTTTCTCTTGGTTCCCCAGTTCCTTCTTCTCTCTTTCTTCTTCTTCTTCTTCATCAGAGAGAAAAGAGAAAGAAAAAAAAAAAATCCAAAACGGCGTCGTTTTGGAATTTAAGCCAGTCGGGCCAGATCCCTTTCGAGCTACCCATCAGTGCTATTTAAATTATAATTATAATTATTTTTTTTTACAATTATCAAATTAATTAAAAAAAAGTTAACTAACTTTCTAAGCATAGTTATTTTAATTAAATTAAAATATTTAAAAGGCAATTAAAATAATCAACTTTTCAAAGCGCTCATTGAATCAGTTACCAATATATGTAGTAGTGGAGAGAAACTATAGTAGTGAAATTGGATTTACTAATCATATAAAACTAGTGCTAATCGTGCTATACACTATACTTTATAAATTTTTTAAAAAAAAATTATAAATATATTGAAATAATTTAATATTTTGTCTTGTGATATACATGAAATTTATAAGTTAATTTTTATATTTATAACCTTTTAAATTATTAGTTTTAAAAAAATAAAAATATATATATAAATCTATTAAAAATGTTTTAGAGCTCTAGTGGAGTTTTAGGAGTGGTGTGACTCCTGTGCTATGATGTTTTGGTCTTTTTTTCTTTTTTTTTTTTCATTGCCAAGTGTATAGAGCTCTCTTTAGAGCTCCATTTTTAGGAGATATGTCACTTCCCTAAATCTATTTAGTGTAATTTTGATAATTTGTAATTTAAAAAAAGAAAGTTAAACCTAATTAAATGAGGTTACATGAGTTATGATATACCTCTTCTTGTTATGAAAATATACAAATTTAAAATTTATAATTAAGACAAATATATAATTTTATTATTAAATATGAAGTAAAGTGATATTTAACAATAATTGATATGATTTTCTGTTCTTAATCTAATAATTTAAGTTACATTTCTTTTGGTTTTAATTTCATAATTAAAAATACAATATAAATATAATACACATACGAATTTTTAATTTTTAAGAATAAGAAAGTTTTAGAATATTTACAACCTTTCATCATTTTCTTTTAATTTTTTTTATCTACTTTGATTTTAAATTTAAATAAAAAATTTGATTTTATATGAATTACTTTAACTTTTTTCATTAAATTTTTATCAATTTTTAAAAGAACTTTCATTCTTATCCCAATTTTTTTTTCTTTTCATGAATTTTGATGAAAAAAAAATAATTTCCAACGCTTCATCTTTTTAAATTTTTATCAAATTATAATTGGAATTATAGTGAAATAACATCTGAAATAGTGAAAGTTTGAGTATGTGGTTGGTTGAAATGTATAATTTGATTAATTCTCTTTTTATATTTGTATAAAATTTGATACTTATGACCGCATCATTATAAGTTGGATTATGAAAAGTTTTTTGAGGTATCAAACATTTTTCATTTGTAAATATCCTATCTATAAAAAAAAAAAAAAAAAAAAAGAAAAGAGAAAAGAAAAAGAAAAAAAAGTGTAGTTTTTGGGTATGTGTTTATCAATTTTGTTTTGTGGACATAAACAACTGATATTTCAATTTAAAAAATTTAAAAGTATATAAAAAAAAATATATTGGGTTTTTTGGGGATAAAAGAAACCATCTAACTTCTGTATATACTATTTTAAGATGGACTATTTTAATCACATAAAAATAAAGAAATTATATTTAGAGATTATCCCTATATATTATGCTATTATATACAAATATAGCGGTAACAAATTAATTAATATATATAAAAAGTTATACTAAGCTTTCATTTTCAATTAATTAAATTATGATTAACAAACTAATAAATAGCAGCAATGGTATAAGAGGATAAAAAGAGGATAAAAACACAATGATATTTAAAAGTTTTAAATTTACCTACTTATAAAAAAATCTAATTTTATAGTACAATCTTGAATTCCCAATAAATTTTCACATTTTCTATAAAATAAAATGACAATAAAAATAAAAAATTCAATCCCATTTTTTAATTTCAATTTTACGATTTTCATTGAAAAAAACAAATTCCGATCAAAATTGTTGGCACAAAATGGGTATAGATATTTTGATTGCAACTATCATTACCAATAATTTTTCTCCACCATATAAACCTGTAAACAAACACATAAATCTCACTAAAACTGAAACCAAAACCAAACCAATAACAGAGAAAGAGAATCACATAGGAAAAAAATAAAATTAAAAAATAAATAAATTTATGGAGTGGTAGGATATTACCCCCAACAACTTAGACTCCGCACCGCCTAATTCATCAGCTCCTCTGCCAGTGCCTATGAAATCTAGGAGTTGGAATAACTAATAAGATTATTCTTTAAATAAGACTTGAAAATTGATTAATTTGTCCCATTAAGTTATTTAAAATTTTGATAGATATACATAAAAAAAATAGATAATTATATTATTAAATCATAATTCAAATTTGGATATTGTCATATTTTTTTGAGATCTATATCTAAATTCTTATCTTCTTTATTTTTGTGTGATTTCTATTTGTTTGTTTTTTTTTCAATTTATTAAGATAGAGTTGTGGGTTTCTATTTTTTTATTTATTTAATTTATCTACGGTTTCTATTTGTTTTTAATTATTATTATTTAGGTAAGTTATGACGTGAGTTAGATATGTGATGGATATGTGAGTTTTATTGATTTAAAGTATGATGGTATAAAATATTTTCAAATTAGATTTGTTTAGATAGAATTTAAAGATTTTTAAAATTTATTAGTGGATATTGAGAGGCAAAAAAAAGATTTTAACTGAATAAATAAAAATTATATTTATTAATTTTATTTGTTTGTATATCTGATTTTTAATTATTTTTTTTTGAAAATATTATCTGATTTTTTGAGAGAATGAAAAAGAAGACAAGTTTTAATATTTTCTTTTAGAAATCGATGAGAGAAATTAGAATGGAGAGATTATGAAATATTTTTGTTATCTTTCTATTTGAAATCCATAAATTAAGGGATAATTATTATTTCCAAAATAATCAAATATGTATGTGAGAAGTTGAAAATGGGGTAATTATTATTTCTAAAATAATTAAATAGGTATGAGAAAAGTTGAAAAGGGTGTGTATGAGAGAAGTCAAAAAGGTTTGGGAGACGTCAATAAGCGTTGAGGTTTTTATTTTTTTTTATTTTTATATAAATCAAAAAATTAGGAAATTAAGATTGAGATATTGAAATTTTCATAAGGCATGTGAGTTAGAAACTTCATTCTCCTTATATAATATATAAATATAAATTAGTGTTTTATATGATTTTCCTAAGAAAATAAATAAATTTCAATAGGGAGTTGTGAAATTCCAAATATTACGAAGGCCATGAAAGCAAGAGAATCAAATTATACATTAATTTTTCTAACTCATAGGTTGTGGCACTTTGGTAAGGTTTTGGGTATAAATTTTGAGATCTCGGATTTTTCACTTTTTAGTGTCAACTCCCAGGGGTTTGGTGCAGTGGTCTTAGGACAGCTCTCTAAGTACTGGACGAATCGTATCCAGAGTTTGGGTGTGGAATCGAATCCCAATAGCTGCACTCTTTGACTTAAATAGTGTTTACGTTGTGAGGTCAGTGCACACACCCGAAATTTGCCCCTCGTCCTACTCCGGTTAAACCAACAATAGATAGTTGATTCCGAAATCGGCGGAGGACAAGCTTGGAGAGTTTACTTGTTAAAAAAAAAAAAAAAACAATAATCTTTTTTCTCTCAATCAGAAAACTGAGCTCACTTTTCCAAAAATTGAATTATTTGTTTTACGTATTTTTTTAGTCAAAATTTTTAATTTCTTAAGAATTTTTTTATTTTTATTTTTTAGATGTACTTAACTTAGATACACTTAAAAAGTATAATTTATAGAAAAAAAAAATCTTTAAAAAATTTATCACATACAAAATTTTTGTATATTTTTGTATTCTTGTGTATTTATTAAAATTTTTAAATATTTTTTCACAAATAATTTATATTTTAGGTGCATCTAAGTTATATACATTTAGAAAGTAAAAATTTTACTTAAAATATTAAAAAAAAATTCACTAAAAGCAAGAAAAACACAAAATATTAAAAACTCAATTTTCAGAAAATCCATAAAAACCAAACAAGGTGAATAACAAGGTGAATAATCTCTCCTCTCAATGGACGACAAATATAATTTCAAGAATAATCATTAATTTTTTATAATATAGATTTGATTCAAACGTATAACTACTGATATCCAATTATAATAATTTTTTACATGAATATTCTACTGAATTACTGAATGAGTCCTAAAAAGTGAATTGTTCGAATTATTGAAACGAGACTTATGGTAGGTTCCACAGATCTCTCAAGTTTTCTCATGTTTAAATCCTAATATGAGAGAAGTCTAATCCTTATAAATAAGCTTTGTTTTAAAATAGGCTTGTTTTGAGAAGTAGTAAAAAGTTAGTTTATTGGCTTTTTTTTGGGATTTTTTAAAAAATGTACAATAAAAATAAAAATAAAAGAATAATATGATCCCAATAAATTAATAAATTCATAAGTAGACCCTTTTTTTTTTTGATTTTTTTTTCTCTCTCAAAAAAGGCCATAATATTTCTTTGATCTCGTGCATTGTGCATGCCAAGCACTAGTTCACATGAAATGATGAACATTACGAGCCATTTAACTTCAATCATAATTTGGGTTTTTCCATGACTATGAAAATGAAAAAATTATTGGTTGGTCCATGACGGCACATGATCATATCCCTTATTAATCAAAACACCGATAAAACACCATATAACGGTATTCCAAAACTAACCAATAACTTCTCGTGAAAAGGGCCATTCAATTTTTTTTTTTTAAATTTATAAACATTGTTTGAACTAAATTAAAAAAAGAAAAAAAAATCACTTTACTAAATGAACAAGTTGAACTAAATTCACTTTATTATGTAAACACTGATTATTTTCAAAAAAAATTTCCTTTTTCTAATCCTTCATAGATAACTTGATCATCGACAGAAAAAGTGGCCAAATAAATGAAACAATAAAACAAACACAACTAAACTGAAAATTGTGCCAATTGATCTTTATCAAATTTCATTGTCTACTTGTGCACGCATCCAAAAACAATAATACTATATGTATTTATTAGTATATCAATTAATATAGTAATTTTTTTTTAAAAAAAATTAATATATTAATTAATAGTGATGTGATGTAATTTTAATAGTTTTGAATATTTACAATTTATATAATATGTAAGATTATAATTTTAAAATAATAATGTCATGGTCCATTGACAATTGTAAATCGCCGTATACAAACTAGGTGAATCCAAAAATTACAAGGCGCACATTCATAGGCGATACTAGGATCTACGAAATCTCCCGTACATAAGGCGCATAGGGAGTTAATGTCCTTGGGTGTTCGAACTGAAGTGAGAAGGTGCGGGTGACCTTTAAAGTTAAAGGCGATCCCATATTTTACATTCGAATCCTTATCCAAAGGACAGATGCAATTCATATGAAGAGATTGATCGCAATCGCCACAATGATAGAACCAATATTTTGGGTCTATGTCTTCCTCGCAGATTTCACATATATACTCCTCATTGTCATTTGTTTGGTCTTTCACAGGAGAGGAGTAGGTTAGGGTGAATGGATGCTCATCGTATCTGTGCCTAACCGTACGTGTCATAAGAACACACCTTTGACATACATTGAAATTGCAAGTCTCACATAAAAACCCAAACGCAGCCCAAACATCATCACATGCATTGCAACGAAATCTTGTTGGCCTTAGAGCAAGGGTGTGATTGTGAGCTTCATGTCTGATAGTGCGCGGTAGGGATGCACACCCAATATCAAGGAAGAACTTGCATTCAGAACAACCGAATTTAAACAAATTGCAATATATGCGGCAACATGGGCAAAGATATGGATGAAAATTTGTGGTCAAGCAAAGTGTGTGCTGTGGGTGACATGGGTGGTGCAGTGTACTGGGTAACTCTGCACAATACTCGTGGAGTAAAAAGTTGCATTGAACACAATGGTAAAATGGGCGCGAGATTCTTCGCGCACACGCATTGCATTTTTCTTCATTCTCTACCTCATTCAATAGGGATAAGTTGCTCTCAGAGTGTGACTCCTGGTCGATTTGTTTGTTAAAAAAATATAAAGTGTGTTCATGACTAAAATGTCTAATCTCTTTTGCTTCTTTATGCTTCCCCACTACTTTGATGTGATTGACGAATAGAGTTCTCAGACCAATAGATTCATCGGCTGGCAAGGTGATCCGATTTTCAACTTCAATCTCTGCATCGCAATCCCTGAAACCAAAAAAAATGAATAGTTTGTAATCAAAGTAAATCGCTAACCCAAAACAAAAAATAAGAGTTAAACAGGAAAATATCAACTTGGATAGCTCAGTATTTGATGTTGCTCTCCCCAAATTAAGCTTGATCTTATGTTCAGTCTCAACTTTGCAATCCCTGAAACCACATATCCAAGGTTGGAGCGTTATCAAAAGATATAATAATAATAATCAAATCAAATTATTCACAGAAAGTTAAAAGAAAAATGTTGCAAGGCAGAAGGGTCAACGACGTGCTTGGAATTGGAATGCTCCGTCTTTGATGCAGCGCAGTTTACATGGACAAAATATGTGCATTTGGAGTCGGAACAATAATAAAGCCAATTTCTTCTGTACAATTGCTTGTTACAGATTCTGCAGCCATCGTGTCTATGTGTATTATGTGTATATGGAATAGAATAGATGAGGGTGAGAGGGTGTGGATGGTGATGATCACCAAGTTTAATGGTGCTAGGTAATGAATTAGCACATTTCTGGCTGACCCAGAATCCACAGGTGGTACATAAGTAGGAGGTGCCTCCGTGTTCTTCCCCACAAGCATCACAAAAGAACGTGGCTGACTTCTCCAAGGGGATCAACTGATGTGGGTGACATTTGAGCTCAATCCTCTGTTGAATATTGGACACCACCGAAGCACACCTTATGTCGACATCGAACTTGCATTGAAAGCAATTGTAAACGAATCGGTCGCAATCTTCTCTACAAACATCGCACGTGCAATAATAAGGTGGCTTTGAAAGGAGAGTAAGGGGGTGTTCAGGGTGAGCAGGATGATATGTCATTTCCCGGGATAGTTCTGCACATGATTTGTGGAAGAAAAACTTGCATTTGGTGCAACCGTAGGATAGACCTGAGATTGGTTGCTGACACCCATAGCAATGAACTTTCACACCTTCTTCCATGTAGTCTGTCCTTAGGATCAATGGATGGTCATGGCTGAAGTGTTCAAGCTCCATTTTTCTCTCTCTCTCTCTCTCTTCTTGATGGTAAATCTTGAAAGCGTTGAAGGCAGGAACTGGAGAATATATAAGCCCCGAAAGTAGAAAAGAATCAGTTCTGTTAATAATTTAAAAATTCCCTTTAAATCAAGTGAGCTCATTTACAGCTGTTCATAACTTAAAAGCAATGGCTTCAAAAGGTATAAAAAACATGAATTGTCAATATTGGCATTTATGCAGCTCAAATACCATTCTGTGGGGACTAACTTAATCAGATATTAAGAGGGTACAAACTATAATAATATATTTTGTAAATGACAGACTACAATGAGAATAATAACAATCATCATCCATTATCATCACTGTCTTGATCACTGTCATATACAAATATGAGAAGATAGAACTGTATTTTACGGTCTTGATGAAAGTATGAAAAGAGCAATGCAACAAATATTCACCTCCTAACATTTTGTAGTTTTAAGGCCTCTTTATCTTATAACCAACTCACTTTCAGCTATAATCGAAGTACCACGATTATAACCAACCGCTACTAAAAATATAACCAAAGACTACTTTGGTCTTAATCAAAATAACAATCAAATTACGTCATAATTACTACTATAATAGGTCATAACAAAAACAAAAAAAAAAAACTTAAACCTCATGCCCACAAAGTCATAACTACATAATCAAAACCACAAAAGATCATAACCGGACATATGATAAATCTTAAAAAAAGAGTGTGCAACTCCAATGGATTCGGTCGGATCGAATCAGAACCGGACATAATCAAAACTCCAAGATCACTGAATGAGGCCGTGTCACTGACATTAATAAATACACACAACTACTTTTGTGTCTAGTGAGTAAGATTATGGGTGTGCAACTCCAACGGATTCGGTCCAATCTTCATTCTGTTTTATATTGTCGGTCAGGAAGGGAATTTTATTATTATTATTTTTTTCTATCTAATTTGATTTCAAATTTGAATAAAAATAGTTGATTTGATAGGCACTCATTAAATTTTCATCAATTTTTTTGTTTTAATCTAGCTTTAATCCCAAATTTTCCTTTTCATTAAATTTGATGAAAAACAATCATCTCCAATACTTTCTCTCTTTAAATTTTAATCAAATTCAAATTTGACCAAGGATTTGATAAATTCTCAATTCGATTAAAAAAAAAAATTACCACAAAACATATATATAAAAACATAACAGTACATATAACAAATCACATACAAAGCTATGAACCCAACAAATATACAGTTGTGTCATCGAGACAGACACTGAAAGGGGGGAAAAAAAAAAAAAAACTGGACCTGTTTCTTTGCCGCAATCGAACACTGAGACTGAGACGAGTAGCTAGAGCTGCGGAGACGAGTAACGAGAGCTGCGGTGGTGTCGCTTCACCGCCGCTGTCTGTGAGATCGCTTCACCGCCGCTGTCTGTGAGAGAACTAGGGTTTAAGCCTAGTTCATTTGATCTACGATCCAAATTAGTAATTACTCTTAATCAAACGGCTTATATTATAGGCACAGTTAAGTGTTTTATAAATCAACAATGATTCATCCCCCTTTCCCCATCACCCCCTTTGACCCCCTCTCTCTCTCATTGGTTGCTTTTTTTTTTTCTTTTTCTTCTTTTTCCTGCTCCTCCAATCACCCACTGACACATTGCAAAAGGGGGTGAGGGGTGCCCCAAAAAGGAGGTCTAAAGTATTATTGTTTATAAATTTACGATAATGCTATATGTAATAATTAGTGCAATAATTACTATACTAATCGTAGTTATGATATTATTATTGATTCTACTCATTATACAAATTATAAATATCAAAAATTTCTTAAATTATATCACATCATCAATTAGTACATTAGTTAGTATACTAATTAATATATATAACATTATTCATAAATTTAAGAAAAATGTTATGGATCCCAAATAAATTATTAAATTTTCTAACAGGGTCCGTTTGGTAGACTTGTGGAAAAATAATTATAGATTATAGCTTAACAGATTATAACTTATTGCTGTGAACCTAAGCTGTTAACCTGTTTGGTGTAGCTGTGAGATTGTGGATTTAAGCAACAAAGTAGTGTTTGGTTGATAAGCTGTAAAATAACTTTTTGCTGTATAATTGTCTTTTTTGCCCTTATATGATATAAAAATGATTATTTTGTCATTTTTTTCAATTTCAATTTTAAAACAAATTATTTCATTAATAAAAGTTAATATAATTAGTATTACAAAAATTATTATTTTCATTAATAATATTAATTGTTAATTTTGTTTACAAAAATCATTGTTTTCATTTTTTATTATTTTGTTTTGTTTTCATTAATATCAATTAGAACAAATTTTTTTTTTATATTATTATTACAATACCAAAAATTATTTCATTAATAAAAGTTAATATAATTAGTATTACAAAAATCATTATTTTCATTAACAATATCAATTGTTAATTTTGTTTGGTTTGAGATGTTCTAAAAAAGTGTACTTTTTGACTTATTGGCTTATATGGGTTGGGTTTGGGTTGGGTTTGATGTGATGTGTTAGAGAGGTGATGTGATTTAAATAAGATGATGTGACTTAAATAGAATAGTGACTTTTTGACTTTTTGTATTATTTAAGTTATGCCAAACTTGGCTTAATTAATTCATTACAATTAATATCAATTAATATACATGTCATTTCATTTAATAGAAGTTATTTCATTTTTTTATTATTTTGTTTTGTTTTCATTAATATCAATTAGAACAATTATTACAATTTTTTTTATATTTTTTTAATTATTATTTATTGATATTAATTGAAATAAATTTATTTAAATTGTGCAATTTTTTTTAATTGATTATTTTTGTTTTTAATTGGTAAATAAATTACCAAATAAATTTATTTTTGTTTTTAATTATTATTTTTATTGTTTTGTTTTTAATTATTATTTATTGATAGTAATCGAAATAAATTTATTTAAATTGTGCAATTTATTTTAATTGATTATTTTTGTTTTTAATTGGTAAAGAAATTACCAAATAAATTTTTTTTTTTTTTAATTTTTTTTTTTTTATATTTTTTCTTCTCTTCCTTCTTCATGAGCCATCCGTACGCCGGTAGTCTGCAACCCTAGCCACCGCCGCGATCTGGAACGACAAAGAGGGAATGTCGTCACTCGTCACTGTTCACCAGCCTGAACAACGCCGGAGATGGTTTATTGGTTCGTGAGAGAGAGAGAGAGAGAGAGACGATGGCAAATCGCGATGCGTAAGGTTTTGAGATCGCGATGCCTTCAGATCGCGATGACAGCGATGGATCCACCACCGCTTCTGACACCTCTTCTCTCTCTTTCTCTCTCTCAATTTCAAAAATACTAGGCGGCAGAGGAGGAAGCAGAACAGAGGCAACGTTGGATTTGCCACCGTTGATCGAGGCTGTCAATTCGGCTCCCATAGACACTAGGTTTCCGTCGCCCTTCGCCACTGCGAGCCTCTGTCACTCTCATAGATCTGAATCCGAACACAGAGAGAGAGAGAGAGAGAGAGAGAGAGAGAGAGAGCTAGAGCTAGGGCTTCAGAGAGCTAAGGTTGGTCGAAAATCGCCTCTCTTTTGCCAAAAATCGCCTCTCAGAGGCGTGCGAGAGACAAAATGAGTTGTGTTTGGTTTATATACGTGGCACAATGGTAATAACTTGAAATGGTGAGGGGCATTTAAGTCATTTTGCCCCTCAAACCCCCAGTTGCGCGCTTAAGCTGAATCAAAAAGCACCTTCGGAGCAACTCAAAGAATAATCACTTTTTTTACTTAATTTAAGCTAAAAGTTGATCACTTGAGCTACACCAAACACACAAAAATCACTTAATTTAAGCTAAAAGCTGAAAGCTGAAATAAGCTGGATTTAAGCTCTACCAAACACCCCCAAACACTCATGTGAAAGCTATTATAGCTTCGTTTGGGAAATGGGTTGGATTTTTGACTTTTTTGGCTATTTTAGCCTGAGGCTAAACAGCTTGGTTTGGAAAGGACTTTTGATTTTTTTGACTTTTTTGTGAGAGAAGAAATGTAATGATTATAGGTTAGATGTGATGTTTTGTCTTATTGGACTAAAAAGCCTATTTTATTTTTGTTACGACCCCAAACCCGCCTCTAAGGGTTTAGCATCGTAACCGACCAGTAATCCGTGATTACCGAAGGCTTGATTAACAGTAATAACAGTAATATAATATAAAAGGGCTGGCAAAATCCAATCAGTAATAAAAAGGTGTCCAATGAGCCGTGAAAACCTGAATGGGAAAAACTTTTATGGACTTAACCACATTCATGACTACATATATATATATATATATATATATACATACCAGATACACTTAGTATGCAGGTTAGGGATCCAATCCCTTTACCATAACTGTACAGTCAAGTCTTAAACATTCATTACATAACAGAGACAAGAGGGTGAATCCGGAACACCCCAAAAACAGCCTTGGCTCGAGCAGACTCGGAACCTCGAAGTGAGGCACAATGGTTGGCTTGACAAAACAGAAGTTTAAACTGGTGCCT
Organism: Camellia lanceoleosa; assembly: GCA_025200525.1. NCBI lineage: Eukaryota > Viridiplantae > Streptophyta > Magnoliopsida > Ericales > Theaceae > Camellia > Camellia lanceoleosa. Next base: position 187,623 of record JANUSC010000283.1, on the reverse strand, counting down.
CTAGCTTTGGTCCGGTGCCTGGCCAACTACATACATATATAAACTATGAGCTAAAGCCCAACCAATGTGTAAAAGGGTTAGGAATGAATGTTCTTTCAGTAATTAAAACAGTCAATTACATCAGTAGATCAGTTATTCAATCAGTGGCTCATGTTTCTAGTCATATCAGTCATTTAGAAATTATGGCAGTCATATATGGTACATCCAATAGCAAAATAGTACAGTAGGTCTTAATAGACCGAACAGTCAGTTGATGGCCATCAGTACAGTAACAGTAGTTCTAGGGATAGGAACTGACAGAGATCTCTGTAACAAGAATGATGTAACGATAGAATAAAGATAGTAGCGATATGATAAAGAAAAGTAGTAGTAAGAACTATATGATCGATTCTTATGGATGCCACGAGTATAGTTCATAAAATAGGACAAACATTCATTTAGTAAACAATATCATTTTAGAAAAACCATACAGTTATTCATTCAGAAAATAATTACAGTTGAACATATCTTTATAACATTGTTACTCACAGATTACTGGGCTATGGGCAGGTTAATCAGCGTCCTTTGGTGCCAAACCTACACAGTTGCAGAATGAACACACACTAAATTACACACTCAGAATTAATAACTTAATCCCTAACTTGCTTTGGTGTGGTTCTATATCATTATCCTCATTATGATGCCTTAAACATGGTCTAGGAATGCCTAGAATGGAATGAGGATGCAAAAATATCCTTAAAAATACTTTTCAAAACTTGCTGAAAACAGGGGTCTCGCTCAAGCGTAGACTCCTTTGCTCGAGTGAGCTTACCAAATGAGAGAGGTCGCTTGAGCAATCTGCAAAAATGCAAAAAGTACTGGTTGCTGAAATTCTCCGCTTGATGCTCGCTCGATGCATGAGACACAGTTCTTCGCTCGAGCGTAGGTCTCGTCGCTCGAGCGTGCGCCTACACACGCAAAAACCTGAGAGTTTGCAATTTACGCTCGAGTCAGCACTCCGTCGCGTGAGCGAAAGTCTGAGAACAAAGGTGGTCACTCGAGCGTGGAATGCTTCGCTCGAGCGAGGAAGCCAAATTCTGGGTTTTCCATATTTGCTCCCAAAGCTCAAACCATGAATCAAACATATCAAAACTCATCCTTTTGGGCCAAATTTCTAGAAAACACTTAGAAACTCATAACACAACATGTTTTGAAGATCATTTCATAAAATCAAAGCCCAAAAGTATGCCAATTGAACACAATTTCAATGTCACTTTTATGAACAATGCAAGAACATAACATGGATGAAGTTTCTTGATCTTGAGCTTCTCAAACCATGATCATATGCAACATTCAACTCAAAACATGGTGAAGTCTTGGATTTTAACTATGATAAGAACATGCATGTGAGAATTTCATAAAAATAAACTTCAAACTCCATGGTATGGACATGCATGCATGAATTAACTTAGCTCCCTTAAATTTAAGCTCATTTCTCCCATTAATTCACCTATTTAATCCACATGCAAGTCCTAGATGGCTCAATTTCAAGATTAAGAGGTTGAGCTCTTACCTAGGCTTCTCAATTAAGCTTCACTTAAGCAAGGTTCTTGAGCACATGTACAATTCTTCAAGGCTTCTTCAAATTCCTCAAAATTTTCAAGCAAAACTTCTTGTTGAATTCAATTCCCTCAAGGCTCTCCCTCATTCACGTTTGTGTACAAGGAGGGGACTAAAGATGATGTGTCAAACATATATAAAATGAGGATAACAATGGCTTGTAATAATCCACCCAATGGCACATATGTAATTAACTTAGATTCAATTAATTCAACCTTATTTATTCTAATTTAATCATCCAAAATCGAATTTTAATTAAACCTACCATAAAATTCTATAAATCCTAATTAGCATGTAAATCAAGTCAATTTCTGAATCGGTTGCCGATAAGGCTTTCAATTCGCAATTTGAAGTCAAAACATGAACAGATCATTCTGTAACAAATAGATAGAAATGCAATTCAGACAACACACTCACATAATCAATTTAGGTTTTCATCTTAATCAATTACTTATCATGCTTAATCAAGAATTAACGCTAATCAGAGGTGAGGGTTATCACAATTTTTTGTGGCTATTTTAGCCAAAAAAGCTCCAAACCTCTTTTCCTAAACAGAGTCTATGACTAATATTTGATATGCATTTTACTAATTAGTAATTTTCTACCAAACCTTTCAGAAGTCTATTGAAAGTTATTTCTTTTAATCAACTTTGTTCCTTCTTTCTAAGCTTGATTGTAGTCCTCTTAATTTGTCCATAACTTTATCTGTGTCTTTCCACTTTGTTAGTAGCTACCCACCTTTCATCCCAGGTCCAAAGTAAGTCCTTTGGTTAGGCTGTGTAGGACACATAGGGGTTTCCCGGAAAGGGTATGTGTGAAAACCTAGTATGTGAAAACATGATAAGTTTAGACAATGTATTAAGATCACTGTAAATCATTTTAAAAGAAGTAATTATGAGTCGATTATTTAGAAGTAACTCTTCAGTTAGTTCTAGGTCTACAACTTTACCTTCTATACCTAATCAATGTCTAGTAATTAATGAAGAAGATGTAGAATTACAAAATGATAATTGATTTAAGTTGGAATATATCACAATTACTAATTAAAGAAATTTATAAAACTACTTTTATGCAATCTACATTTAATGTTAATCTGCATGTCAAAACCTTAGAACAAGTTTATGCTTTAGAAAAACCTAAAGAAACATGTCAATTACTTGATCCAAATACTATTAAACGCCATTTAAAAACTGGTCATAATTTTATTCATTTAGGACTCATTCAAGTTGGAATCAAACCATTAACTCAACAAGGTAAAAATACTTCAGTTTTATTATGTTTAAGGGATGCTCGTTTTCTTGACTATAATGACAGTTTAATGGGTATGATGGAAACAGGCCTCCATAGAGGACCTGTCCATTTTAATTGCTTTCCTGATTTTACCCTTAGTTTAAGGGATCCACACATATTAGATGCTTTAACTTTAAGTATTCAATTAAGTGGTTCTTTTACAACATAAAGGAAAAAGTTCATAATATTACTTTAATCTACCGTGTTTATTACAAATGTATTAAAACCAATTTAAATGTTCAAGCTTTACACAAAGTCTAAAAGACAAAACTTTACTTATTCAAAGCAGTAGTAATGATACTAATATAAATATTCCTAAAATGATTGAATGGAAAGATGTTACTCTCTCAGATCAATGGGTTACAGTCAATGAAAATTACAAACATAATAAAAAACAATCCACCAGTCAAGATATCCAAGATATTCAACAATTTATTGATGGTTCAGTTCGAATTAAATTTAATAGATCTAGTCAATCCTCTAGGCATAGTACTTCTAGTATACTTACTGATACTGAAACTGAAGATGAAATATTTAATACACCTTTATTCAAAAAAAAATAGTCAAATTCATATTGGTCAGACTTCACATAGTAAAATGAAATGAGTAGATAATTCTACAACTTCTCAAATTAGTAAACCTGTCTACTCTAGTTATACTCATCTTCCAAATAAAGATACTGTCTCTCAAGATTCACCAACACAAACTGACTTGGAAGTCATACCTCCTATTAATCCACAATTGTTAACTATCAGTAAATCTTTTGCTCCTGATTTAGATAAACTACATACTGAGTTTAAATCTAAAAATAATAAAGCCAAACGCCATGCTTACAAGCTTAAATATGATACTAATCAACAATCCAAAATTGCTTATAAATGATATAAGTTCATGACTGAACATAGTATAGAAGTCCCTTTCTTTGAATATTTAGAAAATTATTACAAAAAAGTCAATACAATTACAAAAACTAAATGGAAAACTTCTCCTAATACCACTATTAGTTCTAGTCATCCTCCTTTAGAAGCCATAATCATAGAACACCAAGGATCTGTTATTTATGCTTCTCTCTTCAAATTAGCTGGCATTGAACCTAAATTAAAGAAGTCATTGAACAAAATAATTATACTAACCAATGTTTAAAAACTATTGGTAAACAATTAGATAAAATAGAAACTAATTTAGATGAATATTCTACTAATCATTCTTCCACTAAACAACCTTTAGAAAAACCTTTGCTTAATTTACCCAGTCATCGCTCCAAAAGAGATGGTTTAGTTACTCAAGATAGTTTCACTGTTAAGGTTATCGAACAATTATTCACTAAGTTAGCCTCCCCCTCTACTGAAAAGGGTCTTACAGTATTAAATCAGAAACCTACTTTAGATATCACAAGTAACTTCGAATCCTATGATGATGAAATTAATCTTTTGACTCAACAATTTCAATTTTCTAATCTTAATCAAATTACTTATCCAAAAATAAACCCTACAACTCTTACAAAGAATTGGTATCCTAGACCTACTCCACATGATCTTCAATATAAAGAAACCAACCTTAGTAATCAATTTTCTGTTTCAGCCAAAAAACTATATGAATGGAATATAGATAGTCTTAGTGAAGATCAAATACTTCAAAGATTAAATCATTTGTCTATGGTTGCAAATAGTTACCTTAGTAATTACCCAGATTATACCCAACCTGAAATTGTTTCATTAATAACCTCTGGTTTTACCGGTATGCTAAAATCTTGGTGGGAAAAATATCTTACTGAAGATCATTGAGAATCTATTGTACATGCAAGTCAAAAAGATGAAAATGATTTACCTATATTTGATGAAACTATTGGATATTATAAACTTGATGGTATTAATACACTGATTTACACCATAGTTAGACATTTTATAGGAACACCTACTAATATATATTCTCGCATACATGATCAATTAAGTAACTTTACTTGTCCAACATTAAGTGATTTTCGATGGTATAAGGATGTTTTTACATCCCGAGTCATGCTTTGAGAAGATTGTACTAAATCATTCTGGAAAGAAAAATTTACTAACGGTTTATCTAGTCTTTACGCCCATAAAATTAGAGATGTTCTTAGTCAACCTACTGGTATAATTGAATATGATAATTTAACCTATGGTGACATTATTAGCACTATTCAAAAAGAATGATTAAAATGTGTATTGACTTTAAAATTAGTCAAAAGGCTGCCAAAGATAAACACAAGGCTAAATATGAATTAGGGAATTTCTGTGAACAATATGAGTTACCTCTTATGGCACCCTCCAAAAGAAAGTCACGAAAAAATAAACAATTTTCTAAATAATCAGGTAATCGATATCGAAACAAATATCCTACTTACAAATCCCCTGATAAATATTATGATAAACCAAAATCCAAATCTCACCCTAAATCCAAATATTCTAAGAAGTCAAAATCTAAAATTCCTCCTAAAACCCCTTCCAATATTACCTGTTATAATTGTGGGAAAAAGGGGACATTATTCTAATAAATGTAAAGAAAAACAGCGCTTAAAAGATAAAATAAATCAACTTCAAATTAATGATGAATCTAAAAATTAATTATTTAAAATCTTGCAATTAAATCAATCTCCTAGTAACTCTTCCACCGACCTACCCAACTATGGTAATTCATCCGATTACCATTCACCTAGTGATACTTCTGACGATAATATTGAAATAGGCTATAATGATACTTGCTGTAAACCAGTCAAGCAAATCATTGTCCTTACTAAACAACAACAGGAAGAAAAATCTCTAATCGAAATAATTAGTAAATTAGAAGATACTGAATTAAAACAAAAAAATACTGAAAAATTAAAAGCTTTATTAATCAGTAAAGATGCTAAACCAAAACATGATAAGCCAATTATTAGCTTAACAAAAACTTTAGAACGATTTAAAAATAAAAACAAAAAAATTACTCTACAAGATTTACAACAAGAAATTAACCAGATTAAAAGTATTATCAAGGATTTACAAAGTAAAGATAAACTATTAGAAGAAGAAATTACTACATTAAAAATTAATAAAAGTTTAGATAGTTTTCGACAAAATGATGCCATCTTCTCTAATGAATCTGAAGAAGAAACGAATCCTGATAATATTTTGTTTGATAATCGTTCACACCAATCTGATAATCCTGAAAATAAAAGTTAAATCTTATCAATAAAATTAATATTCAAAAATGGCATTCAAAAATCAAACTAGTTATTAATGATTTTGAGTTAGAAGTTATAGCTCTAATAGATACTGGTGCTGATCTTAATTGTATTCAAGAAGGATTACTCCCTACAAAATATTATCATAAAACAGGTGAACAATTAACCTCTGCTAATGGTAGTAAAATACATATCAAATATAAATTACCAAAAGTCCATATTTGTCAAAATAATGTTTGTTTTAAAACATCATTTGTTTAAGTAAGAAATATGACTGATAAAGTTATTTTAGGAACCCCATTTATATTTCTACTCTATCCATTTACCACATCTAATCAAGGAATAACTACTCAAGCATTTGGCCAAACTGTAACCTTTAAATTTTTGTCTCCACCTGAAGTTAGAGAATTAAACCAATTAAAATATTGTTCTATTTCTCAATCTATTAATCGTTTAATCCGCCACTTGCGATATCTTAAAGAAGAAGTAAATTATAAACGAATTGAAAACCAATTAACTGATCCTATAATTATTTCTCAAATTGAACAATTTAAGAAGAAATTAGAGTCAACTGTTTGTCCTACTTTACCTACTGCTTTCTGGCATAGGAAATAACATGTAGTTACATTACCTTACAATAAAAATTTTAACGAAAAACAAATTTCTACTAAATCTAGACCTATTCAAATGAATCATGAATTAATTGAAATGTGTAAAAAAGAAATTAATGAATTATTGCACAATAAAATTATTAGTCACAGCAAGTCACCATGGTCTTGACCTGCCTTTTATGTTAATAAGAATGCTGAGTTAGAACGAGGAGTTCCTCGACTAGTAATCAATTGTAAACCATTAAATAAGGTTTTAGAATGGATCCGTTACCCAATTCCTAATAAAAAAGATTTAATTAAAAGACTTAGTCAAGCCGTCATTTTTAGTAAATTTGACTTAAAAAGTGGATTCTGGCAAATACAAATTCATCCTAAAGATAGATATAAAACTGCTTTCATTACACCTTTTGGTCATTATGAATGGAATGTAATGCCTTTTGGATTAAAAAATGCTCATAGTGAATTTCAAAATATAATGAATGACATTTTCAACCCTTTTAGTCATTTCTCTATGGTCTATATTGATGATATTCTTATTTTTCTAAGTCTCTTAGCGAACATTGGAAACATCTTACAGCTTTCTTTTATACAATAAAAACTCATGGTCTAGTCATTTATGCTCCTAAGATTAAATTGTTTCAAACTAAAGTCAGATTTTTAGGTTATGATATCCATCATAATACAATTTTACCTATTAGTAGATCTATTGAATTTGCTTCTAAATTTCCTGATGAAATTCTAGATAAAACACAGTTACAACGGTTTTTAGGATCACTCAATTATATTGCTGAATTTTACAAAGATCTTCAGAAAACCTGTCAACCACTTTTTGATCAGTTGAAGGATAATCCTCCTCCTTGGTCTCCCACTCATACTTCTATTGTTCAACAACTCAAGAAATATGTCAAGTCTTTACCTTGTCTTGGTATTCCTACTGAAAATTCATTTAAAATTATCCAGATTCATGCTTCTGATATTGGGTATGGTGGTATCCTCCTCCAAAAAGTCACTCCTTAGTCCTCTGAACAAATTATTCGTTTCCATTCTGGTGTCTGGAATAAAACACAAAAAAATTATAGTACTATTAAAAAAGAAATTTTATCTACTGTTTTATGTATTAGTAAATTTCAAGATGCTATCTTAAATCAAAAAATTTTACTCCGAGTTGATTGCAAATCTGCTAAATATGTTTTAGAAAAAGATGTTCAAAATCTTGCCAGTAAGCAAATTTTTGCCCGTTGGCAATCTATTTTAAGTATTTTTTATTTTGATATTGAATATATACCTGGTAGTCAAAATTCTATTCCCGATTTTCTTACCCGAGAATTTTTACAGGGGGGATAGAGGATGGCAACTCCTTTTATTTCCTACCATAAATTACAAGTCACCTATTATAAAAACCTCATTCACCAAACTGCTTACCAAATTGCTTGCCTCAAATTAGCCAAAAAATCTACTAAACGTGCTCAATTTATTCGATTTCACACAATTCGCAGTCGCCGTCATCAACTTGCTCACTACGTTAACTGTGCTGAGTATCATATGAGTAAATTAGATATCCTCAGTGGATGTTATTTTCAGTTTACGTATTCTACAGATTTCTGGTCAGAAACCTTTGAGACCTTCCAGCAAGGCTCTTGTTCCTTCTAGTCAACCAATTCCTCCTTTGGAATTAGTCACCAGATACCATCCTGCTGAATTAGTCAACCGTTACCAAGTTCTTGATAATATTCCTAAACCTAGTTATACATCTACATTGGCTACTGACCCATTTGCTTCTTCTTCTCAGTCAGTTACTCCTTATCCTCCTAACCCTATCAAATCAGCTCGTTTTGATCATATTAAATCTCAAACAACCAATCTCTTTTTCAAAGAACCCAATCACAAAAGTACCCATACTGTTCTTGACCTAGTTAAATCCTATTTTCCTCCTAGATGGCATTTTATTCCTCTTCATCCAAAAAAGTCAATTACTTATTACAAAGACATCATTTTCAATCATTAGTCTATTGTTATTAAACCTATTTATGATCGGACTTACACCAGTAAAATTGTGTACCATTCATTATATATTCACAACATACTCTCTTTGAATGAATGGGGTCTTCCTTTCCAACTCCGAGATTTACCCGGTCATGCAATCCAATATAGTTATTATGACTATATTGATGCCTGGTTTGAAGTTCTTCTGTATCAAAATTAGTCAAATAGTCATTTCTAGTTCCTTCAATTTGACCATAAATTCAAGTTAGAATTCCTCACTTGGTTTCTACGGTGGTGGACTCAGTATGGGGCTATTAACGATATCTTCCCCTCTATTTTGATTGAACAAGTCAATTATTTCTCTATTGTTTTTTCATTTAGTCCACAACAAAAGAAATTCCCTTCATTGCTTATTTTTATATCCAAATACAAAGTCCCCTGGATATTTAAGTGGCAATATGCTATTTCTGATGACATAATCTTTCTCCAACACTTTGTCAAATTGTGGAATAATTTCAAAATTCCACGAATCATTGAACAAGTTCAGACAGAATTTCCAGTCAACCTTCATGCTCCAACCCCCGCCATGGTCAAAGCTTAGCAGAACCCAACTGCTTCAATAACACAAGGAAGCCAACTTCCTACAGTCAATCTTGGAAGCCCAACTTTTAGTTCTTCTAAGCCCAAGTCAGCAAAGCCCACAACTGATCAAACAAAATCCAAGGCTAAGTCTAAACCCTCATCATCTCAAGCTAAGCCCAAAGTCAAGTTCAAATCATCAAAAGACAAGCTTCTCCAAATAGCTCGCCTACTCATGGCCCAAGCCAAGTCAGAAACTGATGAAGACAGTTCAGAAGAAGGTTCAAATGGTTCAGACTCTTCTGAAAGTTCAACTAATCAAGATCCTTATGGGCCCCAGTTCAAGATGCTCAGGACCCATATGCTTGATACAGTCAATAGAGTCTATATAGCTATATTTATCAGCTTTAATCAATACTCTCCTTTTGAGAAAAGCTGCTGATATATTTATATCTATATTGATTCTCTCAGTCACATGCCTCCACCAAAAGCAATGAATAGTGAAAAAAGTCAAATTTACTGTTCACTATTCATCCATCAGCTTTAGTCAATCACCCAAAGTTGCAGTTGGCTCCCATGTGCTTCTTTCAGTCAAGATTCCTTCATAAGGCTCACAGTAACCTCTTTTGCTTATAAAAGAGTCTCTCCAGTTCATTGCAAGACAGAGTTAGAAAATTGAGAATTCCTGCACCTCAAACAAATAGCTATCTCTGTAATTTAATTTTTTGCAAAAAATCTATTTTCAAGTGATGTATTTTGAAGAAGTATTTGCTTCATTTCAGTAAACAATTATAAGTCAAGTATTTCTGTTATTTTTGTTATTCCTCTTTTAATTTTATGAGTGTTGAATTTATAAGTTATATTTTATGTGCTGCTTCTCTTTTTCTGTTTCAACCTCTTAAAAGTTCTTCTGTATCAAAATGAGTCAAATAGTCATTCCTGGTTCCTCCAATTTGACCATAAATTCAAGTCAGAATTCCCCACTTGGTTTCTACGGTGGTGGACTCAGTATGAGGCTATTAACAATATCTTCCCATCTATTTTGATTGAACAAGTCAATTATTTCTCTACTGTTTTTCATTTAGTCCACAACAAAAGAAATTTCCTTCATTGCTCATTTTTATATCCAAATACAAAGTCCCCTCGATATTTAAGTGGCAATATACTATTTCTGATGACATAATCTTTCGCCAACACTTTGTCAAATGGTGGGATAATTTCAAAATTCTACGAATCATTGAACAAGTTCAGACAGAATTTCCAGTCAACCTTCATGCTCCAACCCCTACTATGGTCAAAGCTCAGCAGAACCCAACTGCTTCAAATACTCATGTGAAAGGTTTGGTAGAAAATTTGGTAATTTATTTGAGATCCATAGCATAACTCTAAATTTAAAGGTTAATTACATTAACACAGTCTTAATTACTAGTATTAGTGAATATTATTTTATCTATTTATATATGAACAAGTAAATATTATGTCTGTAGTGCTACATGCACTAATTAATATACTAATTAGTGTACCAACACTAGTTATGACATTATTATTAACCCCATTCATTATACAAATTATAAATATCAAAAACCTCTTAAATTATGTCACATCATCAATTGATATACTAGTTAATACACTAATTAATACATATAGTATTATTCATATGATGCACTATTCAACATAATTTATTTTTATATTTTTTCATAAAAAAAATTAAAAAATATCTCAAACATCTCTTAGTCGTTTTAATTACAAAAATCATATAAATATATTTTGTTAGATGTGTGCTAAAAAGGTGCAAATGATACATTTTTGTTTTTAAGAAAGTCAAAACTTACGAATTTAGAGCATCTCCAATGGTGTGCCATTGCCAACGGCAGCTTAGAGCAACTGTTATCTTTGGCAAATGGCAAAGCTGCCAAGTCATCAGCTTCAACCAACCTTCTCCTTCCCTCCCTCCCTTTTTCATCATCCTTTCCAAACACAGTTTCCAAATTAATTAACACAGCAATTTGAAGCAATTTCCAAATTCACACAAAAAATTAATTAAAATCAATTAACACAGAAAATTAATTAAAATCAATTTCACCAACAATTTCACTAATCAAAACCAATCTCATCAATTTCACCAATCAATTTCACCAATTTCACCATTAATTTCTGTAATAACCCCGACCTCCGATTAATGCTAAACCATGATTATTTATGCCTAACAGTAATTTAGAAGGAATCCAGAATTAAATTACATATGTATTGCATTATCTTTGTGTTTTTATCTGTTTGCCATAAAATGATCTGTTTATGTTTTGACTTTGAACTGTGAATTGAAAGCCTTATCGGCGACTGATTCAGAAATTGATTAATGTGTTACACTAGTTAGATTTTATGTGATTTTATGGTAGACTTAATTAAAATTCAATTTGAAATGTGTAAATTAGATTAAATAATGTTGAATTGCATTAGTTTGCCTAATTACACAAATGCCACTTAGTGGCTTGATTGAGACCAACTTTATCACACCTTATTACACTTAGAAGCATCTCTCCTCAGCCATTTTCTTGACCAAACCGTAGGAGAGAGAGAGACTAGGAGAACAAGATTGAGTTCATCTAGAATTTTGCCTGAACTTAGAAGAATTGAAGGCAACTTGGAAGATTAGGCTACTGAGCTTGAAATTGAAGACCTAAAGGTAGAGAATTCACCCTTTTAATTATGAATGTGAGTTGTTCTTGCTAGGTTCATGGTGAAATTGGTATTTAAAGTCTAGACTTAGCTCAAAGTGTGGTTTTGAGAGTCCATGCATGCATGCATGCATAAATTTCCATGCTTTGAGTTTAAATTCTAAGATTTCTTCCATGCATGTGTTAATTTCACTCACATTATGGTCATTCATCTTGTTGTCCATCAAATTATCAAGTTTGATCATGTTTTGGAGGGTTTGGATTCAATGAGATTCTTACATGTTATATTTAAGTTCTGTTCTTGAAGTTTTATTTGAAATTGTGTTTAATTGACTCGCCTTTAGGCTTTGATTTTACAAATTGATCTTTGAAACATCTTATACTATGAGTTTACAAGTGTCTTCCAGAAAATGGGCCCAGAGGGTTGAGATTTGAGGTGTTGAATGCTTGGTTTGAGCTTGGGAGGCAAATCTGGAAATTCCAGAATTTAGCTTCCTCGCTCGAGCGAAGGATTCCACGCTCGAGCGACCATCGTTTGTTCAGAGCTTCGCTCGAGCGAAGGAATGGTGGCTCGAGTGTAAATTGCAAGCTCTCAGGTTTTTATTGCAAGCTCTCAAGTTTTTGGTGCATGCAGACGCACGCTCGAGCGACGAGACCTACGCTCGAGTGAAGAGCTATGTCTCACGCTCAAGCGAGCATCGAGCGTAAAATTTCAACAACCAGTACTTTTGCATTTTTACAGAATGCTCGAGCGAAGAAGTCTACGCTCGAGCGACCCCTCTGTTTTGACAAGCTCGCTTGAGCGAAGAAATCCTCGCTCAAGCGAGACCCTTGTTTTCAGTAAGTTTTGAAAAATGTTTTCCAAGACATCTTTGCATCCTCATTCCATCTTAGGCATTCCTAGGCCATGTTTAAGACTCTATAGTGAGGATTTAAGGTTAGAAACACACTAAGAACCAACGACGTAAGCTTTGTGCAATTAGAATGTGTGTTTCAAGTGTATGTCCGTTATGTGTTATGTAGGTCACGTGTCGCGTATCGTGTGATCAATCTACTCCGTTTGTCTGTTTCAAGGCCAACTGTGAGTAATAACTTAGTAAAGTTATGTTCAAACTGCATCTACTTTCTGTGTGATAAAACTAGATCTGTTTTCCGAAATGATATATTCTGTACAATGAATGATTGTTCAATTTCTGATATGTATTCGTGACATCCTTAGCATCATGTGATATATGTTAGCTGTTACCCGATATCGGAGGTTCCTTTATGGAACTTAATCTGTTAGCACTCTGTTACCCGTATCGGAGGCCCCGTCACGGGGGCTCAGCATATTTCTGTTCTGTTCTATTACCCAGATCTGGAGGTTCCTTTATGGAACTGGTTATTCGTAACCTCACGTGTATACGTTATGTTCTGTTCTGTTCTGTTCTGTTAATGCTGATGGATGTATCACGTAAACTTAATCATGACTTATGATTTCTGTCTGTATATGATCTGGACAAATGATGAATTTGATACAAATCTGAATTATGATTTCTGAAACTGTACGAACTCATTCATTGAAACCCTTTACTCTATTATTATTCACTGGGCTTTCGCTCACAGTTTATATTATGTATGTAGGTGAGTTTACATGACCAGGGGTTGATGGCCTTCGTTCGCTTTTTGATAACTGTTCGTGCCTCCCGAGGAGGTTCCGAACGAAGCCTAATGCCATGGCTGTTTTTGTATTCATGCTAGTCTTTGTGTATGCTTTGTAAAGTCAGGTCTTGGGAAGTACATTATGTAAATACCTTGTAAATATTGTGTATCTGGACTAGCATGTTTAAGTATATATATATATATATATAAGTTTTGAAATGTTCTGTCCCATGTACGTTATCATAGCTCATTGGACCTTGTCTATTTTGTATTATTGCTTTTGCAGCCCCTTATTATTTGTTAATTTGTTCAGAGGCCTTTGGTAATCCACGTATTACTGGCCGGTTACGGTGCTAAACCTACAGGGGCGGGTTTGGGTCGTGACAATTTCACAAAAAATTCAAAAAAAAGTAGTAGATGACAGTGAGGAAAAAAAATTACCTAACATAGAGGGATGATCAATTAATTGGATGATCTTGTTTGTGTTCATCATTAGGGTTTTAATCTTCTTCATCACCAATCCATTGTAGGAGTCAGACAGAGAGGAGTGAGTGAGAGAAACAGAGGGTTTCAATCTTCTTCATCGTCGATCGAAGAAAGAGAGAAGAGAATGAGAGTGACAGTGAGAGTGAGAGGGATCGACAACATCGCAGGAGATGAAGGAGGTGGGTGGTCTTCGACTGGTGGTCTTCCATGTCCATGGGAGATGGAGGTGGGTTTGTGAGATTTGGAGACATGGATGACGAAGGAGGTGGGTTTGTCAAATTAGAGGTGGGTTTGTGAGATTTGGAGGCATGGATAATCGATTGAGGTGGGTTTGTGAGATTTGAAGACATGGATGATCGATTGAGAGGGTGATTGGCAGACGGCGGGGCTGTAGGAGTGAAACAGCTACAAAGATCTGGGTTCTACGAGTGAGAAAGAGCGAGAGAGAGAGAGATGAGTGAGATCAAGAGAGCGGTGGGGGGGTAGAAGTGAGAATGAGAGGGAGAGGGAGACAGAGTCGAAGTGAGATGGAGAGGGTTGGATCATTCTAGATGATAAAGAGAGGAAGATGATTATACAGAGAAGTGAGAATGAGAGGGAGAGAGAGACAGAGTCGAAGTGAGATGGAGAGGGTTGGATCATTCTAGATATGGATCTCATCCGTTGGAAATCCTTTATGTGGACGGTTGTGATTTATCTTGGGAAGGCAAAAGAGACGTTGTACTCTTTTGGCCTGGAAAAAAATTCAAAAAAAAAAAAAAATCAATTATAAATTAACGGTCATGTTTTTTTTTTTTTTTTTTCTAAACGGTCATATTTTACATTTCTATAAATAGAAACCTCAATCTCAATTTCATTCACAACACATATTTCTTTTCTCCTCTTTTTATCTCAATTGTATTTGAGAACAAACTTTCAAAATTACTTTCGAAAATATTTTGTTTTTAGTTTTTTCGGCCAATCACTATGGGAGGTTCATCAAAAACAAAAAGAGGAAAATCATTCACTACTGAAGAAGATGTGGCAATTTGTAGAGCTTGGTGTCACATTACTGAAGATCTAATTGTTGGAAATTCACAATCGCACGCTCATTTTTGGGGAAGAATTTTTTAAAATTATTGCTCGCTGCAGAATGATCACTCAAAAACACAAGTGTCTATCTCAGCTCGATGGGGTGTAATCATGAAATGTTGCAACAAATTTCGTGAGTGTCTAGCGCAAGTCGAAAATCTACATCCAAGTGGGGCGTCACAAGTTGATATAGTAAGATTTCATTTCCATTTATTATGTTAGTTTTTTTATTTTGTCTTACATAAAAATTAACTAATTAATTAATTTAATATTTTATTGATATAGATGCTTCAAGCAAAACTGTTATACTATCAAGATGAAAACAAACATTTTCTTTTTGAACATTGTTGGCCAATCTTGCAAAACAATATCAGGTGGCAAGATGTAACTCCTATGAACACGGTGAAGTCAATAATACATACACCGTTTTCCCCTAATTCAACCCTCGATTTCCCTATGGATAACTGCATTTCTCTTGAAAATGACACCAGTCCAAGTGTTGGTACCAATCCAACTGTTGGTAAGGGCAGTGTCTCTGCAAAAGATAAAAGGCCTACGGGTAGCAAAGCTGCAAAAGAATTATTTCGGAAAAATCAAGTTGTTCAAGCTGAAGTTCAAAAAATGAGCACACAATTGGACACATTTAACCAATACCTTGCTGAAAAGGAAAAGAAAAAAGATGAAAGAGAAGAAAAAAGGATTCAAGCACTGTAGGAGATGAAAGAACTTGAGATGAAAAAACATGACTTTGAGATCAGAAGATAAGAACATGAGATGAAAAAGGAAGAACATATGATAATGATTACGGACATTTCTCATTTGGACTTTCAGACGAAAGCGTATTACACAATGCGAAAAAATGAGATTTTCGCCAAGTGGTCCTCAAATGTTAGCAGCCCAAATTACTATTTTCCCCTGTCTCCTGATGAATAATTACCGGATAATGTAATGAAATTTTCTCCAAGTGGTCCTCATATTTTTATTTTGTAATGAAATTTCATATTTGTTTTTATTTTTGAGTATTTTCTACAAAAGAATGTAATATTATTTTTGCAATGTATAATGTAGCAAAATAGTTTAGTATAATTTAATTTTTTCAATAAAGTATAATGAGAAAATACATATATTTTTTCAAATGAAGGCAATAAAAAGATAAAATATATTTATTTATTTATTTTTCAAAATTTTCAAATTTTCAATTTTTTTCATTTTTATATTTGTTTAGTCGGGAATAATATAAATATATAATTTTTTTTACAAACTGTTAAAAAAAAGTCACAAAAAAAAAAAAAAATCACAAAAAAACCTATATTCAAACAACACCTACAAATTTGGAGGAAAAGTTGGTTGGGATTTGCCAAAATAGCAAATGACTATTGGAGCACCATTGCTATAATTTGGCAAAATAGCACTATTCATTGCCAAATTATAGCAATAGCAATGGCAATATAGCAACAACCATTGGAGATGCTCTTAGGCTTGGTGTAATCTATCTATCTATCTATACTATATATTAAGCAAAAGAGGGTTTTTAACCCTAAGACTTGTGAGAGCTCCAATCTCCTAATCTAAATTTTTTGATTTTTTGATTTTTAAAAAAAAAAAAAACTTAGCATTTATTAACTTCTCCCAACCCCCAAGTCTTACCCTCATAATAATACTTTAATGCATTAAGAACAAGTATAAAAAAAATTCTTTGAAATCCAACACATATAAATTCTTTGAAAAGTCCCAACACATATAATTATTATCCCTCATAATAACACTTTAATGTATTAAGAACAAGTATAAAAAAAATTTCTTGAAAAGTCCAACACATATGATTATTATCAAAATATTAAACTTTAATATAATATAATAAAAAAAAGACATTTAATTCCTTGAAAAGTCTAACATATATGATTATTATCAAAATATTAAACTTTAATACAATATAAAAAAAGAAAAAAAAAAGACATTAAAAAAAAAAAAAGACATTTAAAAATTGCAATTCACATCTATACTATATATTAAGCAAAATGGGGTTTTTAACCCTAAGGCTTGTGAGAGCTTCAATCTCCCAATCTAAATTTTCTGATTTTTTGATTTAAAAAAAAAAACTTAGCATTTATTAACTTCTCCCAACCCCCAAGTCTTACCCTCATAATAATATTTTAATGCATTAAGAACAAGCATAAAAAAAATTCTTTGAAATCTAACACATATGAATTCCTTGAAAAGTCTCAACACATATAATTATTATCCCTCGTAATAACACTTTAATGCATTAAGAACAAGCATAAAAAAAATTTCTTGAAAAGTCCAACACATATGATTATTATCATAATATTAAACTTTAATATAATATAATAAAAAAAAAGACATTTAATTCCTTGAAAAGTCTAACACATATGATTATTATCAAAATATTAAACTTTAATACAATATAAAAAAGGAAAAAAAGAAGACATTTAAAAAAAAAAAGACATTTAAAAATTGTAATTCACATATATAGATAATTGTAAACACAATCCGTGCATAGCACGGGTGATATGCTAGTATTATATAAGCAAAACGAAATTTTTAATGATGAGACCTGTGAGAGTTCTAAATCCTCAAACTAAATTTTATGATTTTTTGAACTTTTAAATAATAAAAAACATTATGTTGGTTGAACTCTCATTTAATCATAATAATAAAACTCTAATTATTTCATAAATTATGATTTTTAAAAAGAAAGTATGTTCAACTATTTCAAAATTTAAATTTGTGTGCCACTATATATGAAAGCAATTCAGTAAAATTTAATATTTTTTATTTTTAAAAAAGTCTACTGGTTAACTCCTATTTAACCATAACAATTAAATTTTAATTATTTTATAAATTACGACTTCTAAAAAGAAAGTATGCTCAATTATTTTAAAATTTAAATTTGTGTGTCACTAATATGCAAGCAATTCACTAAAATCTATATATTATATAAGGAAAAAGGGAGTTTCTAATCTACAAGCCTTGTGGGAGTTTCAATATCCCAATTTTAATTTTTTAATTTTTTGATTTAAAAAAAAATTTAGCATTTATTGATTTCTTCTAACCCACAAGCCTTTTTAACTTTTTCCATACTTACTGTAGCATTATTTTCAACTTCTCCCGTATACTATTGTTAGTGATGGGATTATTAAATTATTTTTATAAAAAATTAAAAAAAATAATTTGTATATTAAAAAAATATCTAAAATAAATATAAATTCTTATTAAAAAATAACAAGTTACAATTGCGAAAAAAAGAGAAAAAAATTACATTGTAAAAAAATAATTTGTATATTAAAAAAATATTTAAAACAAATATAAATTTTTATTAAAAAATAACAGGTTGCAATTGCAAAAAAAAAAAAAAAAACAAAAAAAGAGAGAGAAAAAACACATTGTGCATTTTATTAAAATCTAAAAATAATTTATATATTAAAAAAATCTAAACAAATATAAATTCTTGTTAAAAAATAACATATTGCAATTGAAGAAAAAAAAAATTATACTGTAAAAGATAATTTGTATATTAAAAAAATATATAAAACAAATATATGTTCTTATTAAAAAATAACATATTTCAATTGTGGGGGGAAAAAAAATTACATTGTGCATTTCATTAATAATGCTTAAAAAATGTGTCAAGTATTTGTGTAAAGGCTTAACACGTGTCCATTTTCAAACTATCAAGTAAATATAAATGAAACCAAATAACTCAGCTTTAATAGCTAACAAATATTAGATACCCGACTATTGAAACGCAATTGCTATTAATTAGAATTCAGCAATTGAAATGTCTCAAACCACATCTATTTATCTTCTCAAATGTTCTATTTTTTTTTTGTTTATGCATTCATTCTAATATTGATATAGAATTGGACGTATGGAAAAGTGAGAGACATTAAAATTATATATTGAGTTATGTAATTGTTATAATGAAAAATAAAGCTTGTCATCATCTTCTATGGCAATTTATCTGGTTATACCTCCAATTAAAATATCAGGTGTGCTTTTACATCATCATTGAACGTTACTTTCATTTTTTTAGATTCTTTATCTTATAATTCTTTGTGTTTTGTATTATAAAATTTATTACATCTGTCCTTGCTAAAGCTATTAAATTGACCTAATGCAATAAATGCAAATTATTTCAATGTCATTCTCAGGATTAGAAATACAAAAAACATACACAAAAAGTATATGAATAGATAAGATTTTACAAAATTTGTTTGTGAGTCTCATTTTTTGAAAATCCTATAATTCATTTATTTTTTTGTATTATATTTTATATTTAGTTTATGTATTTTTTTTTTTATAGTTTTCTTTGTTTTTTTAAAAGTTTATTAATAAATAAATAAATAATTTTCTATTTCAACAATTTCATTTTTGTTTTTATTTTTTATTTTTTCTTAAAGTAGTTTTAGTTTTGGATAATTACTTACTTTTTTCTATATATTGTAATTTTGTGCATTTTAAGTGTATGATATTTTTATTAATACACTTGGAGATGTACTATGAAAGAAGTATTATGCAAAAATCAAGTAAGAAGAAGAAAAATAAATAAAATAATACGATAAATGTGGAGCAAAGATCAAAAATCAAAACTCCAAAAAGCAAACAAGCAAGTAGAATAGAATGTTTAACAATAGATATTTGAAAATTTGTAACAAAATTTTATAACTTTTCTTTTTGCTAAAAAAATTCTATTTGGTACTAACTAAATAAATTGTTTTTAAAATATATTTTTTTTAAATTTGAAATTAAAACTATAGTAAATTTATGAAAGTATAATTGCTAACCACATTTTTTTACTTAATGTATAATATTTATATTGATTACCTTTTTCAGATTTATTTTTTTAAGTATTTATATAGAAGTAAAAAAATATGGTTAGGAATAAAAATTTTCGTAATTTAGTTATAAATTATGCCCTTACATTATTTTTAAATTTTGAATAAAAACAAACATAAAATAATTGATTGAAAATATGTTGCATTTGTTATATTCCTTTTTTTGTGTGCAAAAAAACTTAAAAATTATAATTTATATATATATAAATAATTGTAAATATAACCCGTGTATAGCACCGGTGGAACACTAGTTTAATTATAATAAAAAAAATGTATATAATTATTCCATTGTTTATGATTTTTAAAAATATATATTTTTCATTTCAAGATTTAAAATTTTGTGTCATTAAATATGATAAACAATTCAATAGAATCTAAAATTTATAAAAACCTTTCAAATAGTCACGTTAACTGTGCTACAACTAATATAGAAATCATTTTCAAAATTTATAATAATGCTCCTTTCAAAATTCAATATAGTAACCTTTCAAAATTACATTTAAAAAAATCAAAAGAAAATTTATTTTTATTTATTTCTGAACCCACATACTAAATTTTTTGATTAATTTTTATTTATTATTGAAAAAAATTTTAAAAATTCTATTGGGTAACTCTTTTTTAACAATAAAAATATAACTATCTAATGATTTATGAAATTTAAAAAGAAAATATACTAACATGTTTCAAATTTCAAAAGTGTGCAATCTAACCCTTAAAAAATTTTAAAAAAAAATCTAATTTTCTCATAATTTATGACTTTTAAAAGGAAAGAACACTAAATCAAATTTTAAATTTTAAAATTGTGTATCACAAATTATGAGAAACAATTTACATCTCCCATAAATCTTCTTTCTTGCACTAATTGGATTCAAGTCGAATTAGAGTTGGTGTTCGTCAAGTGTTATAACTGTTGGTAATGGGAGCAATTGTGAAAAATTCAATTGATAAATTTTTTCACTGTAAGTTTATTTTATTTTATTTTATTTTTATAAAGGTCAATTTCTAATCTTCCCACATCCTTATTTCTATTATGCATCTAATAATTATGTTAATTTCTAAAGATTTATTGCGTGCTTATTTAACCTAAATTTTTATAAAATAAATCTCCAATCTCTTCGGTCGTAGTTCAATGGTTTAAAATCTATATTTATCAAGTGCATAAATAAGGATGACAGAGGCTATTGAGAAAATGTATATATTTATTTGCAATATAACCAGTAACAAATTTTCATTGTAAGTTTTTTCTTCTTCTGGAGAATGCGTATGGTTATAATATTACATATGCATTATATAATATTTGCTTTCTATTTTCAGATTTTATAGTTGGTGCATTTTTTCTTGAATAATGTTATACCTATTATATTTTTATATTATATTATATTTTATTGTGTAACTAAGTTTATTTAGTTGTAATTTTAAATTATAATGTATTTGATTTTTTTATAGTTTATTTGGCTAAAAAATAAAGGTTTTTTAAACTACAATTTGTAACCCCCTTTTTTTAAAACTTATTTGAAACCCTTGAATACATATGAATATAAGAGTCTCATATTTTTTGTCTTAGTAATAACTTTTGAGGCATTATGAATATTTACACAATAAAAATGTTATATAGATTATTAAAAGGTACACTACACCAAATAAATTTACAACTTATTTTAAATTAATAATTTAAAATTTTACTTGCAATTTATAACCATTATATGGGTCATGCCAAACATTAAACAAAGTTTAAGAAATACAAGGTGCATTTAGATTAGGGCTTAAGTTACATAACCTTAATAATGATCGTGAACATGGTGCACTAACACGTGGGTAGTTTTACTAAATAAATATTTGCCAAAATTTTGAATGAGAAAATTTTGCTTAAAAAATAGGTTGATGATTAGGTTTAGAACATATTTGATAAAACTTAATTATTAATTTTGTAATGTTAAAAGTTTAATAAAGTATAAAAAATTTAAACGTAACGTAACGTGTCACGTTACGTTTCGTAAACTTATTAGGTTTTTGATTTTTTAAATTACATATGAAAATGTTACTTGTTCGTGTTTGCCATTATAGTGTATAATAGTATATTAATACCATTTATTTACAACTCATAGGATCTTGTGGAATACATTTCTATCTAAATAGGACTTGAAACTCTATAAGAAATTACACAGGACTTAACCTAGCATAAGTGTCCAAAACAGGACTTATAAATAAGTCTCCCTAAAAATAATCAACTTGCTTGGTTTTGATTTTTAAAAAACAATTTTCAAGAAAATTTATTTTTTATTTTTCATATTTTAATGTTCTCAATGAATTATTTTAATATTTTAAGAAATTTTATTTAATTTTTAGACACATCTAACATAAATACACTTAAAAAGTATAATATTTGTAAAAAAAAATTTAAGAAATACACTAAATACCAAAAAAATATTTAAAAAATACGAAAATTTAGTACATTTTTCATATTTTTATATATTTATTAATTTTTTAAAATATTTTTCCATAAATATTTTACTATTTAGATACATCTAAGTAAGGTGCATCTAAAAAAGTAAAAAAATTGCTTAAATTTTAAAAAATATTCACTAAAAATAAAAAAATACGAAAAACAAAAACTTAATTTTCGAAAAACTGAAACCAAACACAGTGAATATTACTATAAATAAAAATCCTATTTATAAAAATATATTATATTCATTTTTACTTATATCAATAACTCAATTAAAATGTAATTATTTTCAACAAAAAAAAAAAATTATTA
Organism: Camellia lanceoleosa; assembly: GCA_025200525.1. Taxonomy (NCBI): domain Eukaryota; kingdom Viridiplantae; phylum Streptophyta; class Magnoliopsida; order Ericales; family Theaceae; genus Camellia; species Camellia lanceoleosa. The sequence continues at coordinate 164,881 of JANUSC010000283.1, read as the reverse complement.
TACTTAATATTTTTAATTTGATATGTATTAATTCTGCCATTTATTCTAGTAGTTTTTTCTTTGCCAAATTATCCAAGGCCTATGCTTTTCCGAATCCAATTGTGGATGTTATGCCAACAGTTAAAGATTTTTGCTAAGATCTTTAATGCCAACATGGACAAATTATCAATAGAGGTGGTAAGATATTTATTTTTTTTAATGTTCAAATTAACTTATTATTGATGTTAATTTTAAGAGAAAGGCTTTGATACACACCCATAAGAAAAACTATAATTATAAATTTTCATGATATTAGTTAAATTTGATGGGTCGTTGAACACACCAAAATATAATCACTAAACTATACCAAATTTTATTTGAATAATGGCAAGTCCAGGTATTGATCCACAGGGACTATTGTGAAATTAAACTAATTTAATTGCCAAATTCCTAAATTAATTTTGATAAAAAGTTTGGTTGTTTATAACCTAATTTAAAAACGAATAAATTAAACTAAGGAATTAAATTATCAAGAATAAATGAAATAGGGTTTACTGAATTTGAGGAAAATCCTAGGGTAGAGAATTCACCACTAACCACATGAATGAAACTTAACATCAACCACCAATCGCAATTCGGTTTGAACAACCCAATATTTCACAACTACAAGTTTGAAATATTGATCACGAGGGTTGTTGTATTCAATGTACAGGCACGAATTATCCCGAGTAGTACGAGTCGTTTGCTCTAAACTATGTTAGCAAAACGACCCGTCTCTCATAGTATGACTCGTCTCGTACTTTGAATACAAACACAAAGAATACTAATGTATGGAAAGCATTAAACAATCACAGAGAGTAGAATGCTTGAAGAAAACAGCGAAACAATTATTTATAAATTTCTAAAAACATCCATACATTCATTCAAACCAATTTACAATTAAAGCTTATGAAAAATTCCACATTACATGGCTAGGGTTTCATCAAAACCCTAGAAAAGACGACTAGCCACTCATGGAAGAGTGGAAAGAGGAAGAAGATGAAGAAGAAGCCTCCATGGAAGTGTTTTCCAAGCTTTGGTAGTCTCTCCTCTCTCTGAAACCCTAGCCTCCCTTTTTGGTCCAAACAAATTCAGAACCCTAGAAAATCCTTTTCCTTACCTCCTTATACTTCAAAAATCGTCCAAACAGGTTAAAAACGTCGGTTTGACTTTCCCAGAAAAAGTCAACGCACGTGCGAAAAAGTCAACGCTGTCCAAAATTCTGTCTTTTTGCCCATTTTATGCTCCGACGATGTACAACCTGATTGACATTCAACAAACATAAAGTATACAGTTTGACCAGCAAGTGAAGTTAAGAGATTCTAATTAACGGCCTCAATGATGTATATTTTGGCCTTAATCACATCTCCCAACTTACTACTTGCTAGTCCTCAAGCAAGTAAAATCAAATAAAATAAAATTAAACAAAATCTATCTATTTCCTATTTCGTGGGAAAACGGTTGTATTTAGCATATGCAACAAGCCTTTAAACCACAAGGTTACCCCAAATGGACGAGTAAAGTCTCGTGAGGGTTTCCAGAAATGATACCTACAAACATTAACATATTCATATATACTCAACAACAAATGACCACACTACTCCACCTAACAATCAACTTATGTGCCACTACAGTGTGATATTGAGATATAATGAGTCATTAAAGGCACAATGGACAAGCATGAAGGAACTTATTAAGTCAAAACCACAATTCAGTTAATACAAAAGTAAAGTTTCCTATACTTGTGCATGCTAGTAGACAAGTCATGAGTACCCTCGGTGTAAAGTGCAATCTCCATATTAGTTAACTATCCACTATAATAGCCCAGTGTAACTCATAATAACACCCAACATATACAGAAAAACTAACCTGTTGCAGCCAAGATTCTCAAAATTTGTTTTTTTTTTTTGTTTTTTTTTGTTTTTTTTTAATGACTGTGCAATGTCCTGATTCATTAAGCTTTCTAATCAACCCATGTAACAAGCTTTGGGCCAATGACTCCCAAACCAGACGGTTTTAGGGCACTAGGTGTAAAGACACCCCTACGGGCTTAATAACTCGAGTTGAAAAGGCTACGAACCCGAACAAGTCATTCTTATTATTTTTCCTTAACTGTGCAATGTCCAAGTCCCTTAAGCTTTCTAATTAACCCATGTAGCAAGTTTTGGGCCAATGACTCCCAAACCAGACGGTTTTAGGGTATTAGGTGTAAAGACACCCCTACGGGCTTAATAACTCGAGTTAAAAAGGCTACGAACCCAAACAAGTCAAGTGTTTTTTTTTTTGTTTTTTTTATTTTTTTTATTTTTTTTAAGAATCTTGGCTCCTCATTTATTATTTTCTGCAACTCTAGCTATTATCAATGATGTACACTAGGGATTATAATAAAAAGATCACCGCTATGATAGTGTGTTCATGTGAATTAAGGCATACTCCTGACAAGTGTACTAAAACCACAAACATAGACAACTCTCCTCGTGCAAACATCGCATGCAAGTATCTACTCAATAAATCCTTTTCATACAAGTCTACTATGCTCTCCAATTAACATATGCAAATATCATCACCCTACTAACAAAAAGTCACATCAAGTGAAGTAATGCAATCAAGTGAAACAAGTATAAGCATGAATTATGAGCCAGATAGAAATGCACAAAAGAAAATATAACCCTCATCCCCCAACTTGAATATGACATTGTCCTTAATGGAAAAATAAAGAGAAATGAGAGAATATTACCTGAATTGTAGGTGCACATCCAGGTAGGCAGAGAGTAACATCTATACACGTCACACTTTTTTTTTTTTTTTTTTGAAGAAAAGAAAGAACTAAAAAGGAAAACAAAAATAAAAATAAAAGAGACAAAGCAATATACAGGTAGGGACTACCGGGAAGCCGGTGGTGGTGGTGGCGGGAAGTGCTGGGCGAACAAAGCTTGCATCATAGAGCGCGTCTCAAAAGCGTCATCATGAATCCGTTCTTTGGTGGGCGGCAAATTGGTCGAAGGTCGCTTCGAATAGTCGCAATCTTTCAAAATCAGACATAACTCCATAAGACTCTGGTGATGATCACGAAGAGTACTGTGAACCTGATCCACAGAGTGCTGAAGCTGTAAGTACTCCTTGCGAGTCATGTAGAGCTGGTCCCCTTAGGGAGGCACGGGGGGAACAGGATGTGGTGGGTGGTCATGTACAGGCTCGTGGGCCTCATCAACTGGGGCACCAACCGGCTGTGGGATACGAGATATGCTATGTTGCCATTCCCGGTGGCCGAAAGTCGGATACCCTCTATCAATTGCCTCATCCTCAGCAATGTGGAGGTGGTAGTGAGGAAGAAGAAAGAACAAGAAAACAAAAAAGAAGAAGAAGAAGGAAGAAGAAAGTGAAGAAGAAGGTGGGTTTGTGTAGGGTTCTGAAAGAGAGAGATAAGATAGGGAGAAAGAGAGTGAAATCTGAGAGTGAGAGGGATTGGAAGAGAGAGAGAGAGTTAGATAAGATTTGTTCGGGGTTTTTTTTTTTTTTTTTTTTTTTGTACGAAAATAGAAATAACAAATAATAAAAAAAATAGAAAATAAAAATGAATAAATAATAATAAAATAATTAAAAACGAATTTTTTTTAATATATATATAAAAAATTACAAATACAATAATTGTATATTTATTTATTTATTTTGAAATTATTTATGTATTTATTTAGAATTTATTTGTTTTGAAATCAGTAAATAAAGACAAATGAAATTAAAAATAAAATAAAAATAGAAAAAGACAAAACCAAACAAATTTTATTTATTTATTTATTTATTTATTTTTTATTTTTTCAGAAATTCCCGTACGTGCGGGGCCCAGGCCGCACGTGCGGCGATTCTTGATTTTTTTTTTTTTGAAAATAAAATAAAATAAAATAAAAAAATGGAAAGTCCCGCACTTGGCTCAGCATTGGTTTTGCCCATTTTTTTCCGCACGTGCGGGGCCCAGGCCGCACGTGCGGCGATTTCTCTTTTTTTTTTTTTTTTTTGAACAAGTATAACCCTTATTTTTTTTATTTATTTTTATTTTTAACTCAGAAAATAAACATGAAAGTATGCTTTTAAACACAGAAAATAAACATTTCTACCTTTAATTGACATCTGGAATAAATATAGCACAAAAGAACATACGGAATGCCCACTAAAGGTATAATCTTCACGCGAAAACCACGGATACTACTTTTCTCCCTAACTGTGTTTGTAACTTTCCCTATTCTCCAACAGGGTGACAGACTAGGTTGATTCGGTATCCAGAATCGAGGCGCATAAAGCTACCTCAACCTATGGAGCTGCCATACAGAGTTCAAGCCGAGGTAGTTTTGAAGCAATCTCCACACCCCTGGGTATTTAAACCAGACTCTAGTCTCGGAAATCCCAAACCTTTGTGTTCTAGGCTTTGCCATTCGAACTCTAGTTTCCACCGTCTCAGTTGGTCTCCTAAGAACTCACTACAAACACGGTTAGGTGGCTATACCAGACCTTCAGATGCCGTTCGGGCACGGCTAACACCAAAGGAATTACACCTTTAGAGGATTTAAAGTCTCCTAGACGCAAGTAAAGCATAACGAGAACAAAGAAAAATAGAATAGCATAGAAGGGAAAGAAAAGAGAATATCAAATCAATCTATCAATCGTAGTAAAATGGGTCCATCAAAGCAATGGACTCAATCATATCCCCATTCCCAATCCCCTCTATATATGGTTTCAATCTTTGGCCATTCACTTTGAAAGTGTGACCGGTCTTTGGATCTCGCACCTCAACGGCGCCGTGAATGAATGCCTCAACAACTACAAAGGGGCCATCCCATCTTGATCTTAGCTTACCCGGAAAGAGTCTCAATTTTGAATTAAAAAGCCACACTTTTTGGTCGGGTTCAAAGGATTTCCTATTAATGTGCTTGTCATGGAATTCTTTAGTCCAAGCTTTAAAAACTCTTGAACTCTCATATGCATCATTCCGGATTTCCTCCAACTCATTGAGTTGCAATTTCCGGTTGAGCCCAGCCGCGCCCATATCGAAGTTAAACTTCTTTATGGCCCACAATGCTCGGTGCTCAAGTTCAACAGGAAGATGACAAGCTTTACCGAACACCGCTCTATATGGTGACATCCCAATGGGTGTCTTATAAGCAGTGCGATAAGCCCATAATGCATCAATTAACCTTTGTGACCAATCCTTCCTATCCGGTCTCACAGTTTTCTCAATTATGTGCTTAACCTCCCTATTCGAGACTTCCACTTGGCCACTAGTTTGAGGGTGATATGGAGTGCCAACTTTATGAGTGATAGAGCATTTCTTAACTACCGACTCAAAGAACCGGTTACAAAAATGTGTACCCTGATCACTTATTATGGCTCTAGGAAACCCGAAACGACTAAAGATGTTTTCATGCAAAAATTTAATTACCACTCTATGATCGTTTGTTCGGGTAGCTATTGCCTCCACCCACTTAGACACATAATCTACTGCCAAGAGAATGTACTCAAACCCGAACGATGACGGGAAAGGGCCCATAAAATCAATCCCCCACACATCAAATATTTCTACCGCAAGAATAGGGGACATTGGCATCATGTCACGCCGAGACATCGAACCCATTTGCTGACAGCGCAAACAAGTTCTACAAAATTGATGGGCATCTTTAAAAATTGTGGACCAATAAAACCCACTCTGTAAAATCTTGGCGGCCGTTTTATGCCCACTAAAATGACCGCCACATGCAGAAGAATGACAAAATGTAAGAATGCTATGCACCTCACCCTCCGGCACACACCGTCGGATCACTTGGTCGGAGCAATATTTAAACAACTCCGGATCCTCCCAAAAGTAATACCTGACCTGCGAAAAGAATCGGTCTTTGTCTTGCTTAGACCAATTCTGTGGAATTTGCCCAATGGCCAAGTAATTCACAATATGTGCAAACCACGGGGGGCTCGCTTGTGACAGCTCAAAGAGTTGTTCGTCTGGAAACGAATCATGCAAAATAAGAGGGTCACTATTGTACTTAACTAGGATTCGGGAGAGATGATCCGCTACCACATTCTCAGATCCCTTCTTGTCACGGATCTCTAAGTCAAATTCCTGAAGCAACAAAATCCATCTAATCAACCTAGGTTTAGTCTCTTTCTTAGATAGTAAATACCGCAAAGCGGCATGATCAGTGAAGACTATGACCTTGGAACCTAGGAGATAAGATCGGAATTTGTCTAAGGCAAAGACCACAGCTAGCAACTCTTTTTCGGTAGTAGTGTAGTTCAATTGAGCATCCGAGAGAGTGCGACTAGCATAATATATAGCAAATGGTGCCTTATTGACCCTTTGGCCCAACACAGCCCCGACAGCATAATCGGAGGCATCACACATGATTTCAAAGGGAAGTGACCAATCTGGTGATTTCATGATTGGGGCAGTGGTCAAAGCCATTCTCAGTGTTTCAAATGCCTTTAAGCATGCCTCATCAAAGACAAAAGGCGCGTCCTTAACTAGTAAACTACACAAAGGACGTGATATCTTACTGAAGTCTTTAATGAACCTACGGTAAAAACCTACATGCCCTAAGAACGACTTGATTTGACGCACGGAATTGGGTGGAGGAAGGCCTACAATTAGGTCAACCTTAGCCTTGTCAACCTCTATACCTCGAGGGGACACAATGTGTCCCAACACTATACCCTCCCGAACCATAAAATGGCTCTTTTCCCAACTCAAGATTAGGTTTGCCTCAATACATCGTTCTAACACTCTAGTCAAGTTCCTAAGGCATTCCTCAAAAGACGGTCCAAACACCGAAAAGTCATCCATAAAAACCTCTAGGAATTTCTCCACCATGTCAGAGAAAATGGCCATCATACACCGTTGAAAGGTCGTCGGTGCATTACATAGCCCGAAGGGCATGCGCCTGTAAGCAAAAGTGCCAAAAGGGCATGTGAATGTGGTCTTTTCCTGGTCAGCGAGGTACACCGGGACTTGATTATACCCCGAATAGCCATCAAGAAAACAATAAAAACCCTGCCCGCTAACCGCTCTAGGATTTGGTCAATGAAAGGTAAGGGAAAATGGTCCTTCATAGTCAAGGAATTTAGTCTCCTATAATCAATGCACACTCGCCACCCAGTAGTGGTTCGTGTGGGGACTAACTCTCCTCCCTCATTCTCAACAACAGTGATGCCCGATTTCTTGGGCACCACTTGCGTGGGACTCACCCACTTGCTATCCGAGATGGGGTATATAATACCCGCATCTAACAATTTCAATACCTCCTTTTTCACCACCTCTTTCATGTTAGGATTCAGTCTCCGTTGCATTTCGTGAGAAGGTTTGGTGTCCTCCTCTAGATGTATATAATGCATGCACACGGAGGGATCTATCCCTTTCAAATCAGCCACTGACCACCCTATAGCACTCCGATGTGCCACGAGAACACTCATTAACTGACTCTCCTGCTCAGTAGTCAAGTCAGATGCAATGATAACTAGTAAAGTCTCCTAGGGCCCTAAAAATGCATACTTGAGTGTGGCCGGAAGTGGCTTCAACTCAAGTGTAGGTGGTGTGACCAAAGATGGTGTGGCAGGCTCTCTCGACAGAGGAGGAAGTGACTCAAACCGGGCTTTCCATCGAGGAAAATCCAGTGTAGAAGAAGAATTAAGCAAGACATTCACCTCCTCAACTGACCCATCTGTATCAAAATTGTCAAACCCAAAATGAGCTAGACAAGCCTCTAAAGGGTCCTCTACAAGAATGGAAGGCAAAGCCTCCTCCACAATCTCATCCACAACATCCACTAATAAGCACTCCTCTCTCTCATGAGGATGTTGGGATGCTTGGAAAACATTAAGTTTCACTTGCATGTTACCAAATGAAACTTCCATAACCCCGTTCCGACAATTAATGCATGCATTGGCCGTAGCCAAGAAAGGTCGACCCAAAATCACCGGGATTTGTTTCCTCGAACTGGCTACTGGTTCCATATCTAAAACCAAAAAGTCAACAGGGAAGTAGAACCTATCAACCTTAACTAGCACATCCTCAATCATGCCTCGTGGCACTTTGAGGGACCGGTCAGCCAACTGAAGAGTAACAGTAGTGGGCTTCAACTCGCCAAGCCCAAATTCCTCGTACACAGAGTACGGCAACAAGTTAACACTAGCCCATAAATCCAATAAGGCCCTATCAATGAAGTGGTCCCCTATAATACATGCAATGGTTGGGGCACCTGGGTCCTTAAGCTTAGGAGGTGTGTCATTCAACAAGATGGAGCTTACTTGCTCCGTGAGTAGGACCTTTTGGGACATATGTGTCCTAGATTTACGCTTTTGCGTACAAAGATCCTTCAGAAATTTGGCATATGATGGTACTTGCTTAATTGCCTCCAACAGGGGGAGGTTGATTTTTACCTGTTTAAAGACCTCCATCATTGCCTCCATAGATGCTGCCTTCTTATTAAAAGGGGACGGTGTATCAAGGCACTGGGGAAAGGGTGCCTTAGGCACATATGGTGCCTTGGGCTCAAGTGAAGTACTAGGGACTAAGTCATCCCTCTTAATTGTTTCCCCCTCACCCTTGCTCTCATTAGGTGAACCTCCGTGGTCACCCTTCCTAACTCTAGCTGCATCAGACGCAACTGACTGAGGCTCTAAATTCCTACCACTTCTTAAAGCAACCACCGCCTGCACTTGCTCATGTTGCTTTCCATTCCCACCTGAACTCTCTGCCCCGTATTGTCCCTTAGGGTTGGCCACAGTTTGACTTGGTAGTTTTCCCTCCTCTCTCCGATTCATGTTGTTCGCCATTTGACCCAATTGGGTCTCTATCTTGGCAATAGAGTGAGTGTGGGAGTGAACTATCGGTGCTAACCCCTTAAGTTCTAAGAGAACTTCCAACACCTGAGTCTCAAAGGCAGAGTTGCCCTGAGGAACAGGCGGGGGTTGTGGTTGTGGTTGCCGGTATGGTTGTGGGGGCCTATAAGGTTGCGGTGGTCGGTAAGATGATTGGTTGGCAAAATTATTGAAATTCTGCCTTGGTGGTGGAGGATTGTACGAAGTGCCTTGTGAATGGGGTCTCCATGAGAAATTAGGGTGATTTCTCCATCCCGGATTGTATGTGTTGGAGTATGGGTCATTACCCGGGTTGGAGAATCCTTGAGCTGCATTCACATGCTCTTAGACTAACTCCGGAAATTGTGATGCCGAAGGGCACTCACTCAAGTCATGAGCAGGGCTCACACAAATAACACATGCCTCGTGAAATTGAGGCTGATCTTGTCGGGTAGGGGCATGTCCCGTAACTAATAATTGGTCCATCTTGCGGGACAGTGCCTCTACTTGTTGGGCTAACTCTAGGTTTTGCCCGACCTCATAAATGTCCCCTCTTTTCGGGGCTCCAACTACGGGTTGCCGGACTTGCCGGGCTACGGAGGCATGGTGAAGGGAATTATCACTTAAGTTCTCAAACAATTACCATGCCTCGGCATCATTTTTAGACATAAATGTCCCACCACAAGACGAATCCACCATTTGGCGGTGTGGCTCAGTTAAGCCATAATAGAATGTTTGAACAAGTTGCCAATCAGGCACTTGGTGGTGAGGACACTGTTGGAGAAGGTCTCTAAGTTTTTCCCACGTCTCATGGAATTGCTCGCCATCCATTTGAGCAAAGTTTGTGATGGCTCGCCTAAGTTGGTTGGTTTTACCTATGGGAAAGTACTTCTCCAAGAACCGTTGTTGTAATTGGTCCCAAGTTGTGATTGAATTAGCAGGTAAAGAATTTAGCTAGTGTTTGGCTTTATCCTTTAACGAGAATGGAAACAATCGCAACATTAAGGCCTCATTTGTGAAATTCTGGATCCTCACTGTCGAGCAAATTTCCAGAAATTCATTCAAATGCTTATAAGGGTCATCATGAGTTAGTCCATGGAATGATGAGAGCATTTGTATGGTGCTGGACTTAATCTCATAATAAGCAACAGTGGTGTTGGGCAATTAGATGCATGATGGTGATGTATATGCAGTGGGTGTAAAATAGTCCTTCAGTGTCCGGTTGGGCACATTCGGGACATTAGGATCTGCCATCTCTAATGGCTCAATGTATGAATATGAATACTCAAGCCTAAGAACACGGGTAGAAGCCCTAAGTCTCCTAAGGGTCCTTTCTAGTTCAAGGTCCAAACTCCACAATTCAGGGCGACAAGAACGACGCCCGTGCATACACTACCCAAACACACAACAAGTTCCAACTCTATGCACTAAGTATGAAAGCAAAATACCAAAGGAAGAAATACTCATAGCGGTTTAACGAAAACGCTTTACTCGTCTTGCGGATGCTTGACGTGTAGACGTTGTCTCCAATCCCCAGTTGAGCTTTGACTTTCGTTTTAGCACTTTGGTACTTTGCTTGTGAGTGTTTGCTTCTGTTTACTCACTTTAGTGTCATGGTTTTATTTAAGCTCATTGCGCTCGCTTGCACTTCAATGATAGCTCCAATTTCAAACGCTCTGCACACTTAGCAACACCAAAAGCATAAAATCCTAAGCTAAAAATTAAAGTAAGAATGTAACTTTAAATTAACTAATTTCGCCAGAAGTCCCCGACAACAGCGCCAAAATTTGATGGGTCGTTGAACACACCAAAATATAATCACTAAACTATACCAAATTCTATTAGAATAATGGCAAGTCCAGGTATCAATCCACAGGGACTATTGTGAAATTAAACTAATTTAATTGCCAAATTCCTAAATTAATTTTGATAAAAAGTTTGGTTGTTTATAACCTAATTTAAAAACGAATAAATTAAACTAAGGAATTAAATTATCAAGAATAAATGAAATAGGGTTTACTGAATTGGGGGAAAATCCTAGGGTAGAGAATTCACCACTAATCACATGAATGAAACTTAACATCAACCACCAATCGCAATTCGGTTTGAACAACCCAATATTTCACAACTACAAGTTTGAAATATTGATTACGAGGGTTGTTGTATTCAATGTACAGGCACGAATCATCCCGAGTAGTACGAGTCGTTTGCTCTAAACTATGTTAGCAAAACGACCCGTCTCTCATAATATGACTTGTCTCGTACTTTGAATACAAACACAAAGAATACTAATGTATGGAAAGCATTAAACAATCACAGAAAGTAAAATGATTGAAGAGAAGAGCGAAACAATTATTTATAAACTTCTAAAAACATCCATACATTCATTCAAACCAATTTACAATTAAAGCTCATGAAAAATTCCACATTACATGGCTAGGGTTTCATCAAAACCCTAGAAAAGACGACTAGCCACTCATGGAGGAGTGGAAAGAGGAAGAAGATGAACAAGAAGCCTCCATGGAAGTGTTTTCCAATCTTTGGTAGTCTCTCCTCTCACTGAAACCCTAGCCTCCCTTTTTGGTCCAAACAAATTCAGAACCCTAGAAAATCCTTTTCCTTGCCTCCTTATACTTCAAAAATCGTCCAAACAGGTTAAAAACGTCGGTTTGACTTTCCCAGAAAAAGTCAACGCACGTGCGGGAAGTCAACGTACGTGCGGAAAAGTCAACGCTGTCCAAAATTCTGTCTTTTTGCCCATTTTATGCTCCGACGATGTACAACCTGATTGACATTCAACAAACATAAAGTATACAGTTTGACCAGTAAGTGAAGTTAAGAGATTCTAATTAACGGCCTCAATGATGTATATTTCGGCCTTAATCAATATTAGTTACAAATCATTGTAATTATATGAAAATCTTTAACATCCATTAGTGTCAATTTAGCTTGAACATGCACCGTTCAAGCCTAATAAATGAGTTGCCTAATTTGTGAAGATCTTGACAGTTAAATATTTCAAGTGTTGATGTGTCTTTATCGTGAAAGATCAAAAGTCATTTCTCTCACATTTAATAAAACATAATATTCATGCAATTTGAAACTCCTTACCGAGACTCTCTGCACCCCTGTAGATTAGTCAAGTTTTGACCCTGACAACTCAATGCCAATCACAATATATATATATATATATATATATTCATGCAGTTTGTGAAAGTGGAGATTTAAACAGCATACAAATGTATATCAGTTCAATATTACAGAACCTCAATCAGTATAACAGCATACATTCAAACCCAAAGTAAGCAAGTCCCTTCATTCTTCAATTAAACTTAATCAAAATCAGTTGTCAAGCAAAACGGAGACATTCAATTGATCATAAAAATGCAATCCCTCTGAAACATCAAATAATAATTAGTTCTACATTCTTTTTTTCTCATTCAAGCCATATATATCCATAACTTCCCTAATCAAACTATACCATCTAAACACACAAACATCCATACACAATATAACTATCATTAAAACTTATTTGAAAGGCAACAAAAGTGTCGAATTGACATGAAACTGCTATTTGTTGATTGATTCAACCAAGCATTTAGAAATTTCAGTAGGGTATGCACAGATGCAATCTTAGACGGCAAATAAAATATTCCCAGAATTCAAGGTCAAAATGATAAAATATTTTCAACATGCCTACTTCATTCTCTTAAAATCCCAATCTAATTTGGCATTTTACAGTGAGATCAGTAGGCCTCCAATAAAACCATCCAAATTCCAAATAATAGAGAAAAAAGCCCAGAAGTGTTGGGATACCTCCTTATTGGAGTATGGGATCACTACAATAAAATTAACTATTCACGGCATCATGTTTACGACATGCATTAAATGCATGTCGTAGTTAGTACATTCTACAGCATTTTTTTTTTGCAAGCCGTTAATGTTTTGTCAATAACAGCATACATACCATGTAAGTCGTTGATTCATATATTTATAGCATGCAAAAGTATGCCGTAAAAAATGTATGTTTTTACGACTTACAAAAATATGTCGTAAAATATTTGCATTTAAGACGACATACATTTCATGTTGTAAAATATTATAACTTTACACGGCATACATTAACATGTCGTGAAAACTTCTGCAAAAAAAAAATAATAATCAGAATTTTTTTATGGCATACAAAAGTATGCCGTAAAAAATATATATTTTCACGGCATACAAAAATATGTCATAAAATATTTATACTTAAGATGACATACATTTCATGTCGTAAAATATTATAACTTTACACGACATGCATTAGCATGTCGTGAAAACTTTTATTAAAAAAATTTCAATCCGATTTTTTTTTTATTTAAAAAAAGCTAACAATTTCCAACCAAACTTGTCACCTTAAATTTTCCTAATTGAGTACAATATAAAAAATAATTTATAGATTATTTTATAATTTAGTGTCTATGTTAAGAGATAATCGCACCCAGTGGGATTTTAGAAAAAAAAAATTACACATTCATAAAAAAATTTATAATTTTAATGATTAATATTTATATGGCTTCTTACTAATTTCTAATTATTATTTTTTTAAATTACCTTGATTTGATATTTTTCTTTCTTTTAATAATTTATTTATTTTTTACTTTTTAGATGTGTCTAATCTGAATACAACTAAAAAATAAAATATTTGTAAAAAAAATAATAAAATATAATATATATAAAATGTATTAAATTTTATATTTTTTTGAATTTAGTGATTTTTTTTAAAAAAAAATTAAAAGTAAAACATTATTAAAATTAAAATAAAATATTTCTTTTAATATATGTAAATTATTTGAATTTAAAAAGTTAAAAAAAAATTATTTAAAATATTACAAATATTACAATAACTAAAACAAAAAACTGAAAAACATTTTAGGCCCTACTCTCTCACTCACTCTCTGGTGTCGATCTCTCTCTCTCTCTCTCTCTCTCAACCCACTCTAAACCCTAATATCTCTCAACCGATCGAATCAGCCTTCTTCAGTCCCGTTTGATCTAATCTCAGAGCGATTGATGATTCATCTCAGATCCAATCTCAGAGCGATTGGTGATTCATCTCAGATTCAATCTCAGAGCGATTGGCAATTTCGAAGCTCCACCGCCTGCACCATCTGCACCGGCAAGTGTGTGATTGCACATGTCTTTATTGGGTTTCTTCTTTCGCTAAAGTTCTTGGGGTCTCAATCATTCATGTGTACGTCCATGTCTGAGTGTGTGATTGCACATGTCTTTGTCTGTGCCTTGACACACACACACACACACACACACGGAGGGATTCTTGTCCATTCTAGATTTTGTTTTGTTTAACATTTTCTCGATTCCAGTTACGGATTTGTAATTTTTAGCTGTTAATATGCAGGGTAAAGGTGCAGGGGCTTCAATGTTTGTGCAGTCCTTAAGGGGTGATCCTTTCCAAGTGAGTTTGCATTTTATTAGATGTTCTCTTTGCTTCAAATGGAATAGTGATTTACCAAAAAGATATCAAAATTTTCCCATTATTTTCATGTTTAGAGTGGGGAATTAGAAGTTTGCTGGACAAAATTTACACTTCCTTTTCTTTCCCCTTCACCTCTCCCCCATTTCCTGAAAAGTTGTTGGAAACAGTGGCTTCTATTTCATTTCCTCTTATATTGATTAATGCCATTTCTTGCACCATTAATAGTAGCCACAAACCTGATGATGATTTAAGTTTGAAAAAACATTCCATGGATTTACCTTTTTAAAATGTAAATATCATAATGCTTGTATTTATATTAGTTTTATTATGCTTGGTGCATACACAATTTTCAACTTTGCAATTGCATTAATCTTGACTCTCTGAAATCCTTGCAAAATTTATTTAAAACTGACGCTTTGCTTATCACCACTAAACCTATACATGTGTATTTATATTAATTTATGTAAAAAAAAAACATGTTTTTCTTCCCTAATCATGCTTCATGAATTGCTGTCATCTGATTCTAATATCTTTATTTTTTTTTATATTTTGTATTTTTTTTTTCTCCCAGGACTTTAATATGAGTGTTTTAGCAGCCTATATATGTCCGAGCTCAAACTCTGAGATTGTTAAGGTTAATTATGTGCCTCAACTATTTTGTATTTCTCTTTTCTTTTATGTTTTTTTTTATTTTTTATTTTTTATTACCGAATCTTTGGACCTTTCAATGAGATAGATGACTAAAGTTCAAAAGATGCAGGTGAATTTGCTTTCATCGAGTGACTATGCCAAAGAATACTCCGATGGTCAACATTCTCGACCATCCTATAGCATGGGAGGTTGACATTTATGCCCGAATTGTACATAATAGGATGATAATATATTATATATTCTAGATTTTTATTTATTTATTTATTGTCATAGACGTGTGTATTGTGTGCCTGATGTTTTGTATATAATTGTTGTGGAAAAGCTTTTGATCTTGGCTTCTTTCCTTCCATTTTTAGACAATCACAAAATGTGGGAGCTTTTTTTTTTTTTTAATATTCTAAAAAACTAACAATTTCCAACCCTGGGTGGGTTCAGTGTTATGTTTTCATCACTGTATTCAAATCGGATTATGGACTCGCCGATAAAACCCAACCCCTCTCTCTTCTTCACTCTACCTCCTCATCCTCCTCTTTCAAAACCCTAGAAAACGAAACAGACCTTCAAATCCCTTGATAGATCTTCATACATTGCTTGCATTTGAGATGAAAGTCACACCAAAGATGTCTTTGATTGAATCAGATTTCAGTTTCCTTCATGATGTGAAAGTACAAGGTGAAAAAGCTCCATTGGTTTCAACCAAGTTACATTCTTTCCATGTCTTCGAGTAATTTTGGTGTACTGCCTCATGTTGTTTTTTTTTTTTTTTTTTTTAAATTTTGAATGCTTGCCCTAAATAATCTAACATAAGTGTCCTGCATGGTGAATGCAGCAATGTAATTCAATTAGGACTTAATGCTGTCACATTAATATGAAAACATGTAAGATGCTGCTCCATAACGAATAGAAGGGTACTGTGTTCAAGTTTGTGCCCTTTATGTGCCCATGTGACGTTTTGATTGCTAGGTGGTAATTGATGAACCGGTAATGAAGTCATCCAAATCATCTCATTTGACCATACAATTTGCTTAGTTTATCATTTTTAAATTGTAGGCAAGCATGTCAAATATAATTAACAGTCTGACCAGTTTTTGTGCCATTGTTTAACTTTTTTCTCTGCAGAACAGTGGCAGCAGTTCATATTACAACAGTTATCTAAATGCAAAGGTACAACTCTATCTCCTGTGTGTGTGTGTTTGTGTGTGTGTGTGTGTGTGGGTGAGAGAGAGAGAGAGAGAGAGAGAGAGAGATGTACTGAATACTTAAGCTTTTCATTTTGCAACTAGCTATTAGTTTTGTTCTAATTAACTTTGCTATTAGTTTCTGACAAGTTCAAAACTCCACTAGCTGTTAGTTTTGTTCTAACTTTGCCCATTCTCATTGAGATACTTAAAATGCTCGTTCTTCCTAGCATATCAATATCACTTATGGCTTTGTTTCCAGCTTCTTTATTGGTTTAATCAACTACAAAAATTAAATAAAAGAGCATATCATAGTTCAAACTACCACTTGAGCATGCCATTTTCATACTCTAATCATAGTAGTAGAAAAATCCATTAAGACATTCCACATGTGGTACATTTCATGAGAAAAATTCCTATAATATCAATGTGCAAAATTTATGTAATTGCGTTTGAAACATTCAATAACTACAAGTTTTGTTGCACCTTGAAAACTGAAATTGAGCCATCATATTTCGTTAAAATTATTCATTCAACCATTTTTCTCAACTGTGTGGTAAATTCTATGATGGAAATTGAGAAAGTTCTATGACAACTTTGTAATTTAAATGTAAAAACTACTAAACCTACATGGAATCAGAATTAAAAAAATAGGATTATTGATAATCAATTCTCATTACAACATCATTTATTAGATCAGAGAAGAGATCAATACAAGAAGTTAGAGTCTGTATGAGAAGCTTGTAAAACATATAAAAAGGCTGAAATAAGCATTCCCATCCTCAGAAGTCAGCCCTCTAAGTTAGATCTGTCATCTATATTATAGAACATAGATAGCAACTCCGTTCTTAACCAGATACCCACTCTTGAGGCAGAGAGGAGAAAAAGCAAGCTTTCGTGTTTGCCAATGGGTACAATTATGTTTAGGGTAAACTACCAATAGGTCCTACTTTGGAGACTTATTACCCAATAGGTCCTACTTTGGAGACTTGTTACCCATTAAGTCCTATTTGATATAATTTATTAAGTGATAAAGATAAATTTATCAGTCTTTTTTTTTCTGAATAATTTTATAGTGATAAATTTATCAGTCTCTTTGTTTTATGAATAAATTTTTAGTGATAATTTTATCACTCTCTTATTTTTATAGTGTTAAATTTATTAGTTAGGACCTGTAGGTAAATAAGTCTAGTTAACAGGACTAATTGGTAAGTACCCCTTATGTTTATGACTATTTTTTTGAAGTACCATGTTTCATAGATGCTTAGCCAGATTGCAATCCTGAAAATGGGCTTTTATTAAATGGTAAGATTAACCTTTAATTCCCCATCTAAAGATGAATAAAATTACCTCCAATCTGGAAAACCTCTGTTAGATACATAGTCCAAGTTCGCAAACAAACCCTTTGTGGAAAAATAATTCCATTCTTGATTAAGTAAGCAAATCTTGTACCACTGATGTTTAAGTTAATATGTGTGTGTTATTTTTGTTAGGTGTTTGAGAGGTTCACATACTGTCTTTGCTTCTTCACTGTGTTTGAGAGGTTCACATACTGTCTTTGATTAAGTAAAATAACTTGAAATTATGTTATCATTTTTTTTTTTTTTTGTTTTTATGGGAAGTATGGTTTAAGCTTTACTTTCCATTCCTATCATTATTATTTGCCTTAAGAAGGTGCCAATACTTTTACTTTTGTTTTAATCCATTTTACTCAAGATCATTATATTAGTTCTGGTTGTGTGGTGTTGATAAATGCATTTTTTTTTAACAGCCAAATAAGTTTGGATATTTAACTCAACTTCTAAGTTGCAAGAGATTTTAGTGGTCATTTGGTTGCATGTTTTTTTGTTTGTAGAGAACAGGAAACATGTTATTGTTTTTTTCCAAGAGAATTTGAAGTGGGAATGAGCTTTTGTTTAGTGTTCATTGGTGTGATTGCACTTGTTTTGGCAACAAGTGAATACACTGCTTGTGTTACATTTTGGAGCCTAGTCTATAAAATAGTTTCAAAAAACTGAAAGCAAAAGCATGTGCTGAATGAGTTGTTATTGTGTTTTCAAAATTTAAAATTTTGAAAACAAAAACCCAAAACCTTTGAAATTTGGTTCGGGTATTCTGTCATTCATTCACTAGTTGAGTGCGAATTGCAATTGCATCTTTTTGCTTGGATTTTTGAAAGTGTGATTCAATTTTTGGATAGTTTAGTAAGTTCTCTATACCTCCTTGTATTGTATACCAAGTACAACTTGAAGAAGGCGTATGATGAAAGGAAGGCTAGCTTGATTGAACGTGAATGCCCTCAATGCGGCGAGGAGCTGATGAGGAGGTGGATGATGAAGATGACGAATGAATGTAGTAGTACCTTTGCCTTTGGGGGCTTGGAATTTTGAGTCAAATATGAGATGTTCTTAGTGCACAATGATGCTGCTCTGCAGTTTAGTTTTAAACCTATTAAATTTTGTTTGTGTTTCTTTGGGTGCAATTTTGTAGCTTGTAATTAGACACTTTTTGAATGTTATGAAATGCATTATTATTTTCGTTCAAAAAAAAGAAATGCATTATTATTTCTGACTGTCAATGTATTGTGCTATCTATTTTCTGATTTGTATGTTTGAGGTTGTTATCAGCTTGATATGATAGAAGTTGAGGATAAAAGTTAGTATGCAGTTTGTTTGGTGTATGGATATTAGATTTTTTTGCTTACTTCATAGTTGCTGCTTCTGCTTGGTTTGTAATAGGTTGCATTTTATAAGTTATTGTCTACATACGATTAGGTAAGGTCATGTTCCTATATATATATTATATTAAAAATAACTTTCTACGGCATGCAAAATTATGCCGTGAAAAGTGTAATGATTTATAGCATGTGAGAAAATGTCGTAGAAGATTATATACGGCATACAAGGCATGTCATAAATATATTAAAAATGACTTTTTACGGCATACAAAATTATGTCGTGAAAAGTGTGATGATTTATGACATGCAAGAAAATGTCGTAAAATACTATATACGGCATACAAAGTATGTCATAAATATATTAAAAATAATCTTCTACGGCATGCAAAATTATGTCATGGAAAGTATGATGATTTATGACATGATAAAAATGTCGTAAAAAGTTATATACGACATACAAAGTATGTCATTGATGTTTAATTTATTACTTTTTACAACTTTACCTGCATGCCGTAAATGATGCTCAACTTTCCACGGCATATCATATAACAGCATTTGTGTGCATGCCGTAAAAGAGTTTTTATGGCATGCATTGTAAGTCGTAAAAAGTCAATTTTGTTGTAGTGGACCCAATTGGTTTTAGAAAAAGAGTTTTAATTGGGCTTGGTTTAGTATAATATATTTTTATATATTATATTTGTGGAGGCCCAATCCAATTTGGATACAATTAGGGTTTGATTACAAAACCCTAGATTCATTATATATATTATATTATTTTTTGGTTCAATATACACACAAGAAGAAAGGTGCGGCGGCTGCGATATGCCATAATTTTTCACTACTTCGGTAACTGTGCTGAAGCTTGGCAGATTGGTTCAATGTCGGTTATTGAAGCTTGGTTTTTTGGAGCATCTTCGGTTGGTGTCTGGTTCGTTATTTTGGGTTCAACTCTGGTTCTGAAGATTTTGATTCTTCTGTTTGGTGAGGTCTTTCCTCTTGTTTATTTGTGATTATTTGGAATTCACCTAAGGGTGGTTTTGTGAGACCATTAGTGTCTCGTTTGTAATCGTTTAGAACCTATTTGGTTGATAGTGGAATCGGATTTCGATCCCGTGGACGTACCTCACATTGAGGGAACTACGTAAAAATTCTTGTGTTGCCTTTGATTTAATTTTTCCGCATTAGTTTTTATTCTCATTGATTGATTTACTTGTGGGGGTTCATCGATTTTCCCTAACAAGAAGGAAGTCTTTTGTCCAGTTTTTTTCATTTAATAAATGAAATTATTCTCCTTTCAATCCAAAATTATCCAATAAAAAATAAAAATAAACAATAAGAGATGGAACTGACAGGATATGAAGTTCAAACCACACTGGTGCTGGCTCAAGAAATCCTTTTGGGCTTCTAGTGAATTGAATGTAACTATCCAATAACAAATATATCAATCAAGATCAACAAGCAAACAACTACCAATGGGTCTATAACTTAAACAAAGAACAGACTACTAATCCATCAGCTACAATACAGCCTATATTTAAAATCAGAAAAAACAAAAGTTTCAAAGTATTGGCAAAGCTGTATTTTCAGGATACAAACTTAAAATGCATTAAATTAACTAATTATCTGAAATGGCTTGCCAGAGCTTTCAATAGTAGCAATCTCAGCAAGAGCCAGTGCTGTAATATTTTTGACCTCCTGATTCTCATCCTTGCAACCATGTTCAATGTTTTCTAGCAGAGACCTCAAGCGTGGATAAATAGCACAGCCCATTGAATAAGCAATCTCCTGAACAATTTTGATGCCCGTGCAACGAACTTGCCAAAGTTTATTACTCTGACACACATATTTCAAGAATGGCAGGAGTGCAGGTATACCAATTTCCATCAAGAATGGCAAGAGTGCAGGTACACCAAGTGCCGAAGCAACAACACTCAAGGTTATTGCAGTTACATTCTTCACATGCTCGTCGGCATAGCGGCTATCAATACCTGAACGCATCAAAGTAACCATAGTTCCCGGGACAACTGCCTTGCTGATATTGTAAATGATCATTGTCCCTGCTTCACGGATCTTATAATCTTGACGAATCAATGAGGGCTGAACTAACACAAAAATTGAGCTTACATGAGGATAAACCAACGGACCAAATTCAGACAGCACACTAACAATAACCCCAACCAAAAAGTTTCTCTCCCCCTCATCTTCCCATGTGAGTTGCCTAAGCAACCGCAGAATAGGATTCATTAATGTCATGCTATCAAACTCACGAGCCTCCTGGGCGAGCACTCTCCAAGCAGTTTCCTTTTGTGGATTTGTCCCATACTTGATATTGAACAAAAGTTTTATATATTTTCGCTCTTTCTGGCCTTGAGGAGACATATCCACATTAACTTCATTAGATAATACACTAAATAATAATTCAGAATCCTCTAGCTTTATGAATGACTGCCTAACAGGCAATTCCATTAGAACAACATCAAACTGTTGATCTTTATTTTCCTCAGGAATTGCATAACCAATAGTTCCTAATGGAGTTGGGGTTGTTTCCATGTAACAATTCTCCTCCACCTCAGTCTAACCGATATTAATTGCTTGTTACGGCCATAGATATCAAGGGATGCAAATTGTTGCTCCATCTTTTTCCTCCCTTCTTGGATTTTTCCAATCTCAGAATGCTGTCAATTTTGCTTGAATTCGAACTACAATCCTCTTCCTTCAAAACCCTAACCCTTAAGAAGCATAAAATTATGACTTAAGAAGCATAAAATTATGTTATTTTTTTCTTTAATTATAAGGTACATATTTTCTTCTTTAATTATAAGATATATATAATACATACTTTTTAAGGAGTGTGTATCATAATATTTCCATTCAATTTTACACTCTTAAATTTCAAAACTTAACAGTTAATTACTTCAAATGAGAATGTTCATGAACATGATTCACCCGACTAACTCGGCAAAATCGATCTGAAAAAATCCGAGATTCTATGCTTTTAAATTAGTTAGCAATCGACTACGAATGTTCATGTTATAAATTTCAATTTCACAATCAGTTTGCAGGTTTAAAATCACTCCGCCCGCAACACCCAAGCCAATCGTAAAAAATAAATAATATATATATATATATACACATACAGATAGTGTCTCTATAACCAATGCTCCACTTTCTCTGCTTCATTTATTACTCTCTTTAAAAAATCAATAATTAACCACTTCAAATGAAGATGTTCACCAACCTGATTTACCCGACTAACCCGGTGAAAATAATCAAAAAAAAAAAAAAATCGAGATTCTACCGTTTCAAATTAGTAAATTGACTATGGATGTTCGGGTTATAAAATTTCAATTTCACCAAATTGTAAAAAATAAATAATTAATATATGAGTAATTGCCTAAAAGTCGAATTTATAAATATTATGGTAGCTCATGTCCTATTTAATATTTTTTTTGAACCAATAAGTACTATTTAATAAAACTGAGAACATTATTAATTTTTTTTTTTAATTTTTAAAACTAAGAATACTATCAATTTTGCATTGTAATGTTCCAGATGATTGTTTCACTAAGTGATAAAAAAATAGAACATGAGATGAAACGTTTTTGCCATTCTACTTATTGGTTTGATTCAACTATTCAATAGAACTAAAAATATTAACAGTTTTTTCTAATTTTAAAACTGACAACATTATCAATTTTTTCATTTTTTCATTTTTAAAGTTTTTTTTTTTTTTTTTTTTTTTTTTTTTTTTTTTTTCCAGTTTTGCACATCAATGTTCTATCATCATACTCCTGTATAGATATAAAATTTTCAATTTTGCACAAAAAATAATTTAGTTTTTTTATTTTTTTAAATATATATATATATATATATTTAGATTTTTCAATTTGAAAGTTGATATTTTAAAGTTTTGAAAATCAAAATAAATATCAAATCATCATATTTCTTTATAGATAATTATAAATGATGAACAATCATTGTTTGAAGAATAATTCCGACTATTACAAATTTAATGGGATTTAAAGGTCTAAAATAGCTTAATTAGGAGTATAAGTTCATAAATTAGGACTTGTATGCAAATGCCCTTTTATGTATATATATATACACTAGCATATCACCCGTGCTATGCACGGATTGTGTTTACAATTATCTATATATGTGAATTGTAATTTTTAAATATTTTTTTAAAATGTCTTCTTTTTTTTTCTTTTTTATATTATATTAAAGTTTAATATTTTGATAATAATCATATGTGTTGAACTTTTCAAAGAATTAAATGTCTTTTTTTATTATTATATCATATTAAAGTTTAATATTTTGATAATAATCATATGTGTTGGACTTTTCAACAAATTTTTTTTATGCTTGTTCTTAATGCATTAAAGTATTATTATGAGGGATAATAATTATATGTGTTGGGACTTTTCAAGGACTTCATATGTGTTGGATTTCAAAGAATTTTTTTTATACTTGTTCTTCATGCATTAAAGTATTGTTATGAGGGTAAGACTTGGGAGTTGTGAGAAGTTAATAAATGTTAATATTTTTTTCTTAAATAAAAAAATTGAAAAATTTAGATTGAGAGATTGAAACTCCCACAAAACTTGGGGCTAAAAACCTCCTTTTACTTAATATATAGTATAGATAAGTGGTGTCTTCCTATTCTGTCAACCAATTGCATTTATACCTCACTTTATTATTAACGCTCTACTCTCTACTTCATTTATTACTTTGTTAAGAAAATCAACAATTAATCACTTCAAATGGGGATGTTCATGAACCGGATATACCCAACTAACTCGGTGAAACTGATCCAAAAAAATTGAGATTTTACGGTTTCAAATTAGTAAGCGGTTGAATGTGAATGTTATAAAATTAAAATTTCACGGTCACCTTGCGGGGTTTAAAGTTACTCCACCTGCAATACCACCATAAAAAATAAATAATTAATATATATACAGGTGGTGTCTCCATATTTTGCCAACCAATTATATTTATACCTCACTTTATTACCAACGCTCCACTTTTTTTGCTCTATTTATTACTCTCTTTAGAAAATCAACAATTAACCACTTCAAATGGAGATGTTCATGAACTCGATTTACTTGACTAACCTAGCAAAACTGATCCAAAAAAATCGAGATTCTACGATTTCAAATTAGTAAGTGGTCAACTGTGGATGTTCATATTATAAAATTTCAATTTCATGGTCTCCTTGTGGGTTTAAAGTCACTTGTAACACCCGAACCAACCATAAAAAATAATTAATTAATATATATACAAGTGGTGTTTTCTTATTTTGCCAACCAATTGCATTTATACCTCACTTTATTACCAACGCTCCACTCTCATTGCTCCATTTATTTCTCTATTAAGAAAATCAACAATTAACCACTTCAAATGGGGATGTTCATGAACCCGATTTACCCGACTAATCTAGTGAAACCGATCCAAAAAAAATCGAGATTCTATAGCTTCAAATTAGTAAGCGGTCGACTGTGGATGTTCATGTTATAAAATTTTAATTTCACGGTCACTTTGTAGGTTTAAAGTCACTCCACCTATAACACTTGAACTGTTACGATCCAAACCCGCCCCTAAGGGTTTAGCATCATACCCGGCCAGTAATCCGTGATTATCAAAGGCCTACTTAACAGTAATAACAATTGTACAATAAGAGAGGCCGACGGAAACCTATAAATATTAAAACATAATGTCCAAAGAGCTATGAGGACTTAAATGAATAACACAAGTTTCATTTACTCAAATATGCATAAACATTTAAGTCCATAAGACGTTTATATACAAAAACAAAACAGACGTTAGAGAATTAAATCCCAAAGCCAAAACAAATTATACAACATTCACTTGACTTTATATAACATTCCAAAAGGATGGATTTAGATCACCCAAAAAAGCCTTGACATAAACGGTTTGGAATCTCACAGTGAGACACAATAGGTTGGCTTGACAAAACGGAATCAGGTTGACGCCGTTAACTTTGCTCTAGTGCCTGACCACCTACATATATATAATAAATTGTGAGCTAAGCCCAGTGAATAACAAATATGTAAAGGAGTTAAGAATGAATGTCCTTTCAGTAATTAAAACAGTCAATTGCATCCGTAGATCATTTATTCAATCAATGTCTCATATCTTATGTCATATCAATCATTTAGAAATCATAACAGTTATACGTGGTACATCTAATAGTAGAACAATATAGTAGGTCTTACAAGACCGAACAGTTAGTTGATGGCCATCAAAACAGTAAACAGTAGTTCCAAACATTGGAACTGATAGAGATCTCTGTAGATAGCAATAATAATGCTGATAGCAGTAGCTTGATAACAATCAGTTACTATGAATGCCACGAGTACAGTTCTCAAAATAGGACAATCATTCATTCACTAAATAATATCATTTCAGTAAACAATACAGTTGTATTGATCAAAAAATAATTATATATGAACATAACTTTACAACATTGTTACTTACAGTGGGCTCCTCGATATACGTGCTTAGATGCACTAAAGAAGCGGCGTCCAACCTAACCAAACAAATTCAATCACAATGATTCAATTACATTCATATCTTTAGCCACTTCTATTTAATTCAGTTGTTTACTTATTCAATTACCATGCATCATTACTCGATCGGATCTAATGTTTCATTTTATTTATTCTAATGCACTCATGAGATGCAAATGGTCATGAAAACACTTTAAAACCATGCAAACAGAGGCCCGGAAGGTAAAAAAGAGGAGCGGAAACAAAATCGAGTCTGCCCAAGAGGCCGCACGCGTAGGGGCTCTGGCCACACGTACAGAACCTCCACCGCATGGGCGCCCCGCAGGTGCGATTATTTCAGTATGTTCACTCACCACAGCACTGTTTTCTGCACGTGTGGAGCCCTAAGCCGCATGTGCGGCACTGGAAAAATTTTAATCCGAAAATTGCTATGTTTTTGGGTTCTATTCTGTCAATATCTAACTTCATTTTTTGCACAATTCAAGACCCAAAACCTATCATAAACATGGTAAATAAACAATCTCTACTCCATTTGAAATAAAAAATTCCATTAAAACTCAAAGTCCATGCAATGAAGTCAAGTTGTTGAATTTGCAATTTATGTTCATTAAACGTACAAGTTGAGCTCTAAACCTCAATTCTCATAGAATTCCCTTTTGTTTCGGAGAAATATGCAAAATACTAACTGAAGGATCATGAATTGTATAAAAACTAGGCCATGCATGGTAAGTTAAAAAAATTAATTCATCTAAGTTTTTATTTCTTTGGTCAACAATTCTCACCTCCAATTTTACTTCAAGAAGTGAAATGTATACTCATAAACCTTGCCATTAAGCTTCAAATTCTCAGTTCCCATGGAGTTTTCTCTTCAATTTGAAGGTTTATGCAAGAACATGAACATGATTATGTAAGAATCTTGCCATGCATGTATCAATATGAACTAAACTTGCCATTAAACTTATATTCTTCTTGCTTAATCTTAAATTATTTACCTTATGAGCATAATTCTTCAAAGACATTCAAATACATGAGATTGGGAAGGGGAATTCTTACCTAAAGTAAGTGAATTGTGAGGAAGAGAGTGTAGTTGCAAAGGTTTCTCAAGCTCCTCTTTCCCTTTCTTTTTCTTCTCTTCTTTCTCTATGTTGAGTTCTTCTTTAGCACACTCTCTTTATCTCTCTCTACATGTGGTTTACCAAGGCCACTGACTCATACTTCCAATTCAATTGATGAATGAACACTAAGTGTTTGATTATACATGAATTCCTAATTAAATTAAGTTAAACTAATATGAAATCAAATTCACCCAATTAAGTTAATCGTCATCATCTTATAATCTTAGTTACACTAAATTAAATCAGACTACGGTGAATTAGGCTCTAATTTCTATCCAATTTCTTAATTTTAATTCGGTAAAATTAACGAATTAGACAAGTCTAATTCATACATATCCGCATCTGTTCACAATAACAATACAATACCAAATAATCACATGGCAAATCAATAACACCTCATAACACATAATCACATAATTAACAATAAGCATATAATTAATATAATTAATTTGCTTAATTAAGGAGGTGGTTGTCACACGAACCGACTGTGAAAAATAAATAGTTAATATATATATATATATATATATAGGTGGTGTCTTTTTATTCTACCAACCAATTGCATTTATACCTCACTTTATTACCAATGCTCCACTTTAGACTTCGGTAATAGTAGTCGGTCTAGGCCAATTCACAACTGCTTCTATTTAAACCTCACATGTCTCAAAAAGATAACACTATCAAGCTAGAATTCACACTTTGTTAGTTTTGCATATAATTTCTTCTCTCTCAAGGTTTACAAAGCAATTCTTAAATGATGTTCATGTTTCTCTTTATTTTTGGAATAAATCAAAATGTCATCTATAAAAACAACCACAAATTCATCGAGGAATGGCTTGAAAATACTGTTCATAAGATCCATAAGTGCAGCAGGCGCATTAGTAACTCCGAAAGGCATAACAAGCATTTCATAATGTTCGTACCGTGTTCGGAAGGCAGTCGTTTCTACATCTTCGGCTTTGACTTTTAATTGGTGGTAACCCGATCTAAGATCAATTTTGGAAAAGACTTGAGCACTTTGCAATTGGTCAAATAAATCATCAATGCGAGGCAACGGATACTTGTTCTTCACTGTCACCTTGTTCAGCTCACGATAGTCTATGCAAAGTTTCAATGAACCATCCTTCTTTTTCTCAAATAAGACTAGAGCACCCCACAGTGATGTACTAGGCCTGATAAGCTTTTTATCCAGCAACTCGTGCAATTGGATTTTCAATTCTTTCAATTAAGTAAGTGCCATTTGATACGAAGCTTTGGAAATTGGTTACGTACCCGAGATCACCTCAATAGTGAACTCAATCTCCCTGTCAATCAAATCCCCTAGTAAATCATCTGGAAAAACATTTGGGAACTCTCTAACTATAGGAATACTGTCCACATTAGCTTTAGTATCAGCAGGTATAGTCAATACACAACATAAATACCTTTTACACCCCTTTTTAATCAATTTGCATGCTTTCATAAATGAAATCAAGTATGGGAGAAGTACGACACCAACTCCGTTAAATATAAATTTAGGTAACCCGGGTGGATGAAAAACAACTTGTTTTGTTATGCAATCAATGGAGGCATAATATTTTGTTAACTAGTCCATCCACAAAAATACATCAAAGTGATCAAGATTCAGAGACAATAAATCAACATATAAAACTACATCCCTAATAACAATCTCACATGCACGATACACATAAGCACAAGTCATACACCCCCAAATAGGTGAAGATACAACCAATAAATAGTTCATGGGTTCCAATGGTCTACACGATTTTCTCAAAAAAGCATGCGACACAAATAAATGTATAGACCCCGAGTCAATCAAAATATAAGCATTTTGAGCACAAATAGGGAGTATACCTGACACCACTGTTTCATTATTCTGCACATCTCCTAGTACAACTGCAAACACCCGGCCTTGCCTCAAGGTTTCTCTCCCGGTAGCTTTAGGATTGGGTTTTGGTGTAGCGGTTGATGTTGCAGCACTCGCTACGGGTCTACTAGTGCCTTGCGATGAGAGAGGACAATCTTTGACTATATGGCTCACCTTGCCACACCTGTAACATACCCCATAAATTTTGTAACTGTAACAACCCCATCACGTATAATGATTAGTACTTGATTAATTAAGAGGATTTGAGATTTAACTGCCGCGTATTATAATTTATTTGGGGTTTATGAGAATTGTGGAATCTGACTTGTATATGATTTTATTGAAGGTTTATTTTGGAATTAGAAATTAAGGGTCCAAATGGCTTAAATAAGTGAAGTTAAGAAGTTGAATCAATTTAATATTAATTACGGACCCATTTGGGAGTTTAATTAAATATTCGATTCAGTTTAGTGAAATTGATATTCGATTAATTAGGTCCCAATTGGAGTTGATTAAGTCATGAGGATTGAGGATTGTGGTTATTATAAATTAAATTTAATTATGATGTGCCCAATTTGAATATGCAATTTATTGATGGAAATTGAGTTTGATCAGAAATTGAGGCCCTAAATGATTTGGGAAATCAAAATCGATATTGATAATAAATTTAATTTAATATTTGGAGCCTTTTGGGAGTCTGACTAAAAATCTGATTCAGATCGATAAATTTAAATATATTTAATTAGGCTCTAATAGAAATCGATTAGATTAATTAATTTATGTGGGATTTGTAATTAATTATGATTAATTAAATTGTGTACTAATTAAGATTAATTAAGATCAATTTGTGTTTAATAAAGTTAATGGATAATTATATTATAAGCTAACTCTAATCATAAACTAATTAGAGGGAACATCCAGATTGTGCAAGTGTGTGCACGTGGTACAAGAGGTGGACATGTGTGTGGTGTGTTGATAACCTTAAGTCAACAAGTGTAGATGCAATCTTCCATGTGTTCTGCTTGGTTGGGAAGGAGAATAAGAGAAAATATGAATTCATGAGTGGAAAGAAAACATAGACTAACCGAGAGGGAGAGAAGCCATTTCGGTCCAAGAAGAAGAAAAATTAAGGGAAGAAAAGCTAGGAGGATCAAGAGAATGAAGAGAGAATCAACTAAACTTCTTGATTTTTAAGTTTAAGGTATGAACTCATACTTAATTTTGGTAGAATCTTTACATTACACTTAGAAATTAAAGTTCAAATTTTGTAGATAAATCACCTAAAAGATGGAATTGAGAGATAGTTAGGTTTAATTATTTATAATTGAAAAGAACTTAGCAAGAAGATGATGAATAGTAAACTATTTGCATGTCTCATGTTTCATCATATGGCTCACATATTTAATTCCTTATTTTGAAAATCAAGAAGAAATAGAATCTAATTGTATGTAAATTACATATGATGAAAAGAAAAGAATTAAAGTCAAGAACTAAGAGATTACTTTGGAAAACTTATCAAGTGAGTTTAATTTGTGTTATTCCTCATAGATTTGGACTTTATCTTCACATGCATCATGAAATTTTAAGAGATTTGAAGATTTAATTTCATGTTTGGATATAAGAAGAACAAGTTGTGGTAAATTATAAATTCATGAACATTTGAGCTTAATTTTGAATAAAATGGATTTTGATGTAGATGGTTTGATTTTGATTATAATTTCACACATGCAAATATTTTTCTAGGAGTTTTATAATTTCAATTTCATAATTTAAGGAGATAGAAAAGAGTTAGAAATCAATTTTATGGGATTAGAAGGAAATTGATAAGGAAATGATGATTTGGAACTAAAATCAAGTCTATGGAAATTTGGGAACTAATCCTAAAGTTTTGATTTTATTATGAAAACTAGGAATTTGTTTAATCCATGCATGTGATTTAATTTAAAAGGTTTGTTCAATTTAAGCACATTTCAGAACATCTATGATTATAAATTAAGTTTTTGGTTAGAAATTGAGTTAAGTTGAATTTCTAAGAAAATGATTTGTGTAATTCATAATTAAGTTGATTTTGTTATTAATAATAAAATTGGGGCCATGTTAAATTTATGGAGTTCAATTTAGAGATTAATCACTTTGGATTTGGGATTTGACTTGATATGGAGAAAATGAATTAAAACTAAATTTGGCAATTGGGGCATGATTTTGAATAAATGATTTATCAATTTATGACTTTAATAAATGGTTCTCCATGTTTGTATACCAAAGTACATGTTTTGAAGCTTTGAATACCAAATTTGAACTTTAATTGCAATTTTGGAATTTCAGAATTTTCGTTGTCCACTCGAGTGAGGGAAGTCTCGCTCGAGCGTGAAAATCGACCTCCCAGTAGTTTTTCAAATTTTACAGTCCGGTCGAGCGACCAAAGTGGCGCTCGAGCGGAGACCCATTTTCAGCACATTTTGGAAAGTTGCATTTAGTTCACTTTTATATCCTCATCTCTTTCCAATGCATTCTAGACATGATTTATGACTCAATAAAGAATAATAAGTTACTAATCAACACAGATTAGTTAGTTAAAGAGTGAATCATTGATCTAGTGGTAATTGTTTAAGAAGCCAAGTAAAGGATCAATCTATTTGGAAAAGAAGGACTTAGTAATGAAGGAATATGTGAAATAAGAACCTGGTTTATTTAATTGAGAAAGAATAAACATAGTAGAACTTCGGACTATGAAGACTAGAAAGGACAAGTTTAATCAAGGGAGTAATGTTGTATTTCAATGTGTATATGTTATGTACTTGTATAGGTCACGCCATTATGCACTGATTTTCCGATGTGTCGATCATGCGATTTGCTTCTCTGACCATCTGTGAGTAATAACTTAGAAAAGATATGTTCAACTGTACTTATTTTCTGTGTGACAAAATGAGATCTGTTTTTTGAAATGATATGTTATGTACAATGAATGATTGTCCAATTTCTGACATGTATTCGTGACATCCTTAGTACCATGTGAGATCTACAGCCGTGACCCGGTATCGGAGGTTCCTTCATGGAACTAGGTTATTTGTAACCTTACGCTTATGCGTCCTGTTTGTGCACTGTTGCCCGTACCGGAGGCCCGCCATGAGGGCTTAGCTGTCCTGTTACCCGGATCCGGAGGTTCCTTCGCGGGAACTAGGAGGTTATTCATAACCTTACGCATTGCGCGTCCTATTTAGTTATGCTAATGGATGTATCACGTAAATGTAATTATGACTTATGATTTCTGTCGGCATATGATCTGATCAAGTATGAGTTTGATAAAACTGAATTATGATTTCGATCTGATCAAGCATGATTTTGATACAATATGAATTGATTTCTGAAATCTGTATGGACTCATTCATTGAAACCCTTTACTCTGTTATTATTCACTGGGCTTTAGCTTACTGTATTATTTATGTATGTAGGTGATCAGGCGCGTGACCAGGTTTAGAGGCATGTGTCTAGAATCATCTCGTCACCAACCTATGTGCCTCCGTGAAGGTTAGGATATGTTAAGTGTTATCGTTATGTAATGTAATGTTTAAGTTATGTTTTCTTGTTTGTTTCTTCAAGTCAAGTGTATTTTGAAAAAGATGGACTAAGTCCCTTTCTGCCTAATCTGTATATATAATATGACTTAAAGATGATGTGTATATATGTATATAAAAAGTTTTAAATTTTTACATCTCATATAAGTGCACTTGACTCAATGGACGTTGTATATTCTTAATTGCTTCCGCTAGCCCCTAATATTATGTTAATATGTCTCAGAGGCCTTTGGTAATCTCAGGATTACTGGCCGGTTACGATGCTAAACCTATAGGGACTGGTTTGGGTCGTGACAGTAACAAACCCCTTTATGTCTTCTGCTACATTCTAGAGAAGGTGGTATAGAATTGTTCCCCTGACTAGAACTACTGGTTGACCCTGTATTCTGTTTCTTACTCCATGAGTTATTCCGGCCATTTTTTAAAATTAAAACTTTGTCTCTTACCCCGCCATTCAGTCAACGGTGTCTTAGCCTGCTTCAAGGCTGCAATGTTCGCCTCGAGCATGATAGCTCGGTTAAGGACATCCACATACTTGATTAATTTCAGAACATTGATCCAGTCAAGTATCTCTATATTAAGTCCTCCCTCAAATTTTCGAGCCTTTTTATAGTCAGTATCTACTATGTGTGGTGCATAACGTGCAAGCTCAGTAAATTTTGTTTCATATTTGGCCACGTACATAGTACCCTGCTTTAATTCTCCAAACTCGGATACTTTGCGGTCACGGACACATTGAGGAAAGTATTTATCATAGAATGCTTCCTCGAATTGAGCCCAAATCATAGTATTATTACTTTCAAGCACAAGCATCCACCATCGCCTTACCTCCTCTTGTAAACTAAAAGTAGCCAACAACACTTTATGTGCCTCTGAACATGGAAACACTTCAAACAGTTTTTCAATTTCTAGGATCCATGCCTCAGCTTTCAGTGATTCTAGTCCTTCCTGGAATGTCGGTGGCTTCATTTTGTTAAACTTTTGTGTTAGAGCATCCCTATCAGATTACCTAATTTTTATCCTAAAATATTATTAAAAAATTCATTCCTCATTTTAAAAATCACTTTTTCATTTATTTCCCCCAACAGACTCCTTATTATTTTCCTATTCTATTAACAAACTCCCTATTTTTTCACTATTTTATTAAAATATAATTTTTAATTATAAATTTTAAAAAAATAAAAATCATAAATGTGTACTACAGTCCGTAAACAAAACAAAGAAAAAAATAAAAATTAAAAAAATAAAAATAATTATAAAGGGACTCTGACTCTACAAATATGGAGTCCTTGTAGCAATTATTTTAGAGAAGTGTTTAAGGGCTCTAATGAAAGGGTATAAAGAGCCACTAATCCCTTAAAATAGGTAAGGATGAAATTTAGAGGTTCTATTAGGGATGCTCTTAAAGCAATAACATCATCATTGGCATTTGGTTTAGGTTGCATTAGTAGCGAAGGAGGAGGTAGGGGCAGTTGATTCTGTTGTTGTCTTAGAGCTTCAGTCAAGAGTTTAGCCATTTTTTCCAATCTTGAAATTCTTACTTCAGATGATTCATTTTCATTTACATTTCTTGCATTCTCCATTGCTTATGCTCATGGAATGCCCTAATTTCTTTTCTAGGACAGCCTTTAGCTCATTTGAACACGTGTGTGCAGTATAACTCGTGCTCTGATACCACTCTTGTAACAACCCCAACCTCTAATTAGCCAATAAACTATAATTAATCATGCCTAATCAGTAATCAAGATGAAATTCTGAATTAATTGCATGTGTGTAACATTATTTGAGTTTCTATCTGTTTATCGAAGAAAAATCTGTTTGTGTTTCTGTTTTGTTCTACGAATTGAAGGCCTTATCGGCATCCGATCACGAAATTGACTTAGGTTGTGTGTTACTTGGAATTTTTAGAATATTATGGTAGGTTCGATTGAAATTCGATTCGGAACGAAATAATTGGAATAATTAATGTTCATTTGTTTAATGGTAAGCTTTATTAATTAATTTTCTTAATCAAGCCTGTAAAAGGCTTCTACACAAACGTGAGAGATGGAGAGAAATGAGAAGACTTGAGCTCCAGCTACGAGATTTGCTAGGAAGAAGAAGAATTAAACTTAGAGACTCAAGAATCAAGCCTCTAGCTCTCACCTTGGAAAGTCTAAGTAAGATAGATTGTACAATTTTGATGCTTAAGCCATGAATTCAAGAGAATTTAGTTGAATTATCCAAGAATGGAGCTAGTGAGGTAGGAAGGAAGAACATATCATGCATACATGCACATTTTCTTCCATTTTGAGCTTAATTGCTAAGAATTCTCATATGCATGCACCAAGTCTACCATAGTTTTGAGAATTTATCATGTTTTCCATTAATTTGCCTTCTTTGATCATGATTTGAAAGCTTTGTGTACAACCCCGACCCATGATTAACTGCTAAACCATGATTAAGGATGCCTAATAAGTAATTAAGGTGAAATTTTGCATTAATTGCATGTGTATGGCATTAGTTGTGTTTATATCTGTCTGCGGTAGAAATATCTGTTTGTTTTTTTGTTCTGTTCTGTGAATTGAAGGTCTTATTGACATCCGATCACGAAATTGACTTGGTTTCTGTGTTATTTAGAATTTTAAGGTAGGTTTAATTAGAAATCGATTCAGAATGAATTAAATTAGAATAATTAATAACAATAAATTAGCCACTAATGATATTCCCTAATTAAGCCTACATAAGGCATAAGTAAGCTCTTGATTTCATTTTTACACTCTCATCCCCTCATTCTTGAGCTAAAAAACGTGTGTGTGTGAGAGAGAGAGAGAGACCAAGAGAGAAGTGATCAACAAGGGAATTGCTAGAGAACTTGGAGGTTTTGGCTTGGGACTTCAAACAAGTAACCAATTAGAGTGTAATTGATCATCTACGGTAAGAATTCAACCTTCTACATTTGGGATTGAGTCACTTAGCACATGAATTTAAAGAATTAAGTTATGTAATCCTAGAATTGAGCTTAGATAGGTGAAAATCAGAGTGAGTTATACATACATGTATAATTCTCATGCTTTTGAAGTTGAAGTCAAAGGATTTTTCTACATGCATGAAACTTTACTTGCATACTTTGAAGAATTTAACTTGGTTTCACTTGTATTCCTTCAAGTGTTCATGTTTTAGAAACGTTGGACTTGCATCATCACATGCATGTTATGTTTTCACACTATTAAGTTTAATTTTGAAGAATTGGCATGCTTTGGGCCTTGATTTTTGCAAAATGGTTTTGAATTCATGACGTTTGATAAGTTTACACAAGTTTCCATAAGTTTTGGGCCCAAAAGGATGTGAATTGTAGCTTTGAATTTGAGATTTGGACTTGGGAATGCAATTTGGAAATTCTAAAATTCGACCTATCCACTCGAGCGATCGATCCGGCGCTCGAGTGACCACCTTTGTTTTTGCACCCCCGCTCGAGCGACCAAAAGTTGGCTTGAGCGTAAAATACATGCTTCTAGAAGTTCACATGTTTTGTAGACCGCTCGAGCGACAAGAGTTGCGCTCGAGCGAAGACCTTAGTCTCACGCTCGAGTGATCGTCAAATGTGTGTCGAGCGGAAAAAATCACACAACCAGTACTTTTGTAGAGTTTACAGACCGCTCGAGCGACAATTCACATGTTTGGATGTCCGCTCGAGCGAAAAAAGTTGTGCTCGAGCAAGACCCCTGTTTTCAGCATATTTGCCTAAGTGTTGAATAGCATGTTTTGGCATCCTCATTGCAATCTAGGCATTCCTAGTCCTAGTTAAGACATAATAATGAGGATAAAGACTAAAAACACACTAAGAAAGAAACGAAATGAGCTAAGGATTACCTGGGTGTGTGTTTCAAGCATGTATTTGTTATGTTCATGTAGGTCATGCGCCATGAGCTATTTCATTTGTCTGCTTTATCTGCCAACTCTAGAGCCATTTGTGAGTAATAACTTCGTAAAATTATGTTCAACTTTATTTATTTTCTGTATGTGGAATAAGATCTGTTTTCCGAAATGTCATGCTCTGTAAAATGAATGATTGTCCAGTTTTTAACAAGCACTCGTGGCAATAATTTTGTGGTTCAAGTATGTGATCTGTTCCCAGTACTGGAGGTTTCTTTATGGAACTAGCAAGCATGTTATCTATTCCCAATACTAGAGGTTCTTGTGTGGAACTGGAAAGTATATTATCTGTTCCTAGTACTGGAGGTTCCTTTGTGGAACTAGCAAGTATGTTATCTGTTCCCAGTACTGGAGGTTCCTTTATGGAACTGACAAGTATGACCCTTAATGTTCCGTATTTGATCTATTAACGCTATGGATGTACCAGATATGAACAAGCATGAATCCTAATTTCTGTATATGATCCAAACAAGAATATGAATATAAATCTGTTTCTATTTCTGAATCTGTTGGGACATCATTTATTAAACCTCTTTGGTCTGTTATTATTCATTGGGCTTCCGCTCACTGTTTATATTATGTATGTAGGTGAGCAGGTGCGTGACCAGACTTAAGCTGCTGCCTAGAGTTTTGGGTCAGCCAGCCACCGTGCCTCCTAGGGAGGTTCCCGTTTAAGAAGTCAAGTTTTGTGGACTGTGCTTTGAGTTTGTCTTGTGAAGAACATTTATTTTGTTTTGTTCATCCGCATACCTTGCATGGTATTGCGAGACTTTTGTGGATATGACGTCATATATGTATATATTTTATACAAGTTTTAAATTTTTGTTCTATGTATACTAGCACAGCTCAATGGACTACGTATATTTATATATTTGCTTTCGCAGCTCCTAAATTATATGTTATTCTGTTCAAAGGCCTTTGGTAATCTAAGGATTACTGGCCGATTACGATGCTAAACCTATAGGTGTGGGTTTGGGTCGTGACACTTTGAACTCACTCCATTGCATATATGATATGTTTTCAAAGTTTGGACTTTGATTTTGCGAAATGATTTTAGATTCTCAATGTTTTACAAGTTTGAGCTTGTTTTCTCAAGTTTTGGGGTCCAAAAATTGCATTTTGAGACTTTGGATTTGAGTTTTGAACTAGAGACCAAATCTGGAAATTCTAGAATTTTACTCCTACACTAGAGCCACCACCTATGCATTTGTACTTCAGCTCGAGCGACAAATAGGCGGCTCAAGCGTGAAATACATGCTCCCAGAAGTTTACATGTTTTGTAGACCGTTCAAACGACAAGAGTTGCGCTCGAGCGAAGACCCTAGTCTCACACTCGAGCTACTGTCGAGCGTATGTTGAGCGAAAAAATCAAGCAACCAGTATTTTTGCAAAGTTTATAGACCACTCGAGTAAAGAAAGTTGCGCTCAAGCGACCAATCACATGTTTGGACGTTCGCTCGAGCAAAGGAAGTTATGCTCCAGCGAGACCCCTGTTTTTAGCATATTTACCTAGGTGTTTTCGAATATATTTTAGCATCCTCATTGTATCCTAGGATTTCCTAGGCCAAGATTAAGACATAATAATGAGGATAAGAAGTAAAAACACACCAAGATAAACAAGAACTAAGTTAATGAGTCCGGGTGTGTAATTATTCAGTACGTATTCATTCTGTATCTGTGTAGGTCACGCGCCATAAGTATCTAATTTGTCTGCTCTGTCTGTTCTACAAGTGGAGCCCTCTATGAGTAATAACTTTGTAAAGTTATGTTCATGTTTAAGTAATTTCTTATATGATATGATATGATAAGAAATGTTTCATTTTCTGACATGTTATGTTCTGAATCAATGAATGATTATCCATATATTGAAAAGCATTTGTGGCATCCTTAGCACAAGGCCTAAGCCCGGGGGTAACAATACCGTGGTCTCATGGTTTCATGGTCCTTGCTCGAGGGAAAAGATACCGTGGTTTCATGGCCCTCGCCAGGGATAACAATACCATGGCTTATGTATGTTATATGTTCCCGGTACAGGAGGTTCCTTTGTGGAACTGATAAGTATGACCCTTAATGTTCTATATTTGATCTGTTAGCACTATTGAATGTACCACATATCATTAAAAATGAACTGTGATTTCTGTATATGATTCAAATAAGAATATGAATGTAAATCTGTTTCTATTTTCGGAATTGTTATGGGTCGTCATTCATTCAACCCTTTACTCTGTTATAATTCACTGGGCTTTTGCTCACTATTTATATTATGTATGTAGGTGAGCAGGAGCGTGACTAGGCCTAAGTTGTTGCCTGGAGAGTTTTGTTTTGTCAGGCAGCCACCGTGCCTCCCGGGTAGGTTCCCGTCTAAGAAGTCAATTTTGTGAATCATGTGAAATATGTTTTGTTTTGTTTTGTCTATCTGTACATAGGGCTAAGTCCCTTATGATACTATCTGTATAGTGATGCATGACATATAAAAGTTGACATTATCTGTATATATATATATATATATGTTTTAAGTTTTATATCACATGTACGTCTACACAGCTCTATGGATATTGAATTTTGTATATTTGCTTCTACAGTCCCTTATATTTTGTGATTCTGTTCCGAGGCCTTTGGTAATCCAAGGATTACTGGCTGGTTACAATGCTAAACCTGTAGGGGCGGGTTTAGTGCTTAACAGCAATAACAATTGTACAATAAGAGGGGCCGACGAAAACCTATAAATATTAAAACACAATGTCCAAAGAGCTGTGAGGACTTAAATGAACAACACAAGTTTCATATACTTAAATATGCACAAACACTTAAGTCCATAAGATGTTTATATACAAAAACAAAACAAATGTTAGGGAATTAAATCTTAAAGCCAAAACAAATTATACAACATTCACTTGACTTTATATAACATTCAAAAAGGGTGGATTTAGATCACCCCAAAAAGCCTTGACAAAAACGGTTTGGGACCTCGCGGTGAGGCACAATAGGTTGGCTTAACAAAACGGAATCAGGTTGACGCCGCTAACTTTACTCCGATGCCTGACCACCTACATATATATAATAAACTGTAAGCTAAGCCTAGTGAATAATTGTGGGAGCCAGAAAAATATAGATACTAAACTTATTAGGGCTAATCCAAACAAGGCCTACAATAGGTCCAGCCCAAACAAATATCACACCCCTCCATTTATATAAGAGACGGGGCATCCCAAGTGGAGGTAGGTCTCATCTCTCTCTACAGAACACACACACCCCTTCATTCCTACTGCTTCTTTCCTTGATTCAATGACTAACTTCATCATCAGAGTGTCTCTGGCCGGCAACCTTGGTTGGGTGGCATCGACTATGTTCATCATTGCAAATCTGTAGAGGTGAAGCTCTTCTCTTCATTGGATCTCTTCAACAATCCATGTGAGAGGATTTTTCTGGGTCTCACAATTGGCGCCGTCTGTGGGAAGCGTTTGAAAGTGTTCAACAAAGTAAATAGAAAACTGTAGACACCCAATTTTTGACCGACCTTAAGACTCAGACGTCACCGATTGAGTGCTCGGTGATGATGCATATTGTGCTCATTCTAAGGTTTTAGAGTCTCGGCTGCGAGCCTTGTCTCCAAACTTCGGGGCTCTTTTGTGCTTTGCCTCGGTTTTGCAAACCAGGTCCTGTTTTCTTTGTTTTCTTTTCTCGAAGGGAGGGAGAGGTCTCATAGACCATCTCTGCCGATGGCCGTCAGAGGCCATTTTTCCATTCGAGACCGGTTTGGTTTTGAGTCAACCGTGGTGCCTGCCGTCGACCGCTTAACTATCTCCGTTTGCTTCAATTTTTGGCATACACCTTGTTTTCTCTCTCTTGAGGGATTCTGGGGAGACCACCTTCGTGGTCGTACGCCACCTTCGGTGCCTAATGCCCTATTTTGGGGCCCTGATCATGCTTTTGGCCCCGAACCTTTGTTTTCGGTTAGGGTTCATTTTAGTATGGACCCTATTTTCATTGTTTAGAAGGTGGTACTATAGTGGGAGACCAGCAATTCTTTTGGAGACCATTTTCTCTCCTCCAAATTGATTTTCTTGACAGAAAGCTGGTTTTCCTCACTTTTGAGCCACAATTTCGGGTCTCCCATACCACCATTGTGTTGTGCTCATCTAGGAGGCCGCTAATATGGGTAGGCCGACCAGTATTTCTTCTTACCTTGCTAGAAAGCTGGTTTTCCTCTCTCCTGGGTCACATTTTTTGTCTCCCACCATACAGCTGTATTCTACTCATCTGGGAGGCCACCTTTCTAGTATGGCCGACCAGCTTTGCACCTTGACCCTTTTGAACCCTGGTCGGCTGACCAGAGCAAGTGGTCGGCCGACCACTTGAACTGGTCGGCCTACCTTCTGCTTTTTGGCCTTCTTGAGTGCAACACAGCTGTGCTAGCTGTGAAGCATTTGACCCATCCTCCAAGATTTTGACCCTCTTGTTTGTCTTTTTAAGGAAGCTTTGGCCCTTTTTACTTAGCTTCTAGGAGAAGCTTGACATTTTGTCAAGCTTCTTGAGGAAGCTTGACCCCTTTGGTCTAGCTTCCTCAAGAAGCTTGACCCTTTTGGTTAGCTTATTTTAAAAGCTTGCACCCTTTACTTGAGGCTTCTCCAAGAAGCCTTGGCCCTTTATCTTCTATAAGAGAGGCTTTCCTCTCCATTTGCAAGGGTTGAAGAATTTGGTTAAGACACTTTGCATACAACTCTCTATATCTCTCCATCCCAAGCTCTAAACTCCATCATTCTTGGCCATTTGCACACCAACCCTTAGCACAACACCTCCACCATCCATCCAAGCATCTTGGAACTGATTTGCAGAGGTTGAAGGCTCACCATCTTGGTCCAGAAGTTGCTGAAGGTCTTATCTACAAGGGTAAGTCTCTATTTCCCCCATTTTGACATTGTTTTGTTTCATTCTTTAGCCTTATTTGCAAGAATTTTTGGGTTTTGTATTAAACTGAAAAGTGTCTTATTTTGAGCCCCTCTTGAAGTTTGATTAAGGACACTTTTCTGTTTGAGGTCTTCTACCTCCTTGTATGCTCCATCTCTCTTTGTAGGCTTATCTTGCTTCCCATCTTAGCCTTGCTTGCAAGCATTTTCGAGATTTGTCATAAACTGAAAAGAGTCTTATTTTGAGCCCCTCTTGAGGTTTGATTAAGGGCATTTTTCTGTTGGGGGTCTTCTACCCCCTTGTATGCTTGTTTGCATCTTGTTTTGAGCCTTGCATCTAGGCCTTTGTTTCATCCTTTGTTTGGCCTTCTAGCTACTGAAATCTAGTGGATTTTCAGTGGCTAGCACACTATTTTGAGAGCCAAAATCCCGGGGGGGGGGGGGGGGGGGGGAGGGGGGGTTGACCCCCTCTCTCATTGTCTTGTTTTTTTGGCCCTTTTGGCCTTCCAGAGGGGCTCCTACTTGCATGTTGTAAAGTCACATTTCAGGCCCTATTTGGTGAGTTTCAAGGTCTGCCTTGGCTCTGTCCAGAGCCCATTTTGCCATATGAAGTGTCTATTTTACATGTGTAGAGCAATCCCATTCAAGGCCTTTCAAAGAGGCCTTTATTTGCATGTTTCCTAGACCCATTTCAGGCTCTTTTTAGTGGGTTTTAGGACCCTCAAAACCTTTATCTATAGGTGGTTTTCCCATTGTGTGTGTCCATCATGCATGTGTAGAACAACCCCCTTATTGGCCTTTCAAAGGAGCCCATCATTCTTGCATGCATTGACTGAGTTCCAATGGTAATTTGGGCATATTTTGGCATGGCATACTTCTGTTTTTGGCTGGTTTGGTGAGCCTTCATGTGCTTCATATACATGTAGTGTAAATCATGGTTCACTAGCTTTCTTTGCATGCTTTGTTGACCCTTGATTTTAGCACTTTTTGGCCATGCCTTAAACTGATATTGTGCTTATTTTGGACTGCCCTAGCTCTGTTTTTGGGTCTCATGGTTGAATGATGTTGGTTTTGCATGCTTGTAGTTCAATACCCATGCTTAACTTTGAGTTTTGAGGTTCATTCCATGCATATACTGAGGCGTGTTCATGTTTTGGGCTCATTATACATCATATTTCAGAGCTTTTTTGAATGTCATATTGCCATGTTTTGTACTCTTTAAATTGTGTTTGAGAATCGGACTTGTATGCCTTGTTTTCGGACCATTGAATGAGCTCCATTTCGTTGCATTCCGAGCCATCATTTTAGGCCATTTCCCCACTGTTTTAGACCTGCCTAGGGTCTTTTTGGGGTTGGTTTTACCTTTGGTGCATTGCTTTGGGTACCTCTAGTGTAACACACTTCACTAGTTTCGGTACCCGGGCCCCCTAGCTTGCATTGTGTGCCATATTTGCATGTTTTGGGACCATATTTTATGCCATTTCAGAGCTATATCATGCGCCATCCTATGCCATATTTCATTCCTTGCCATGCCTTGTTAGAGTTGCATATTGTGCCTTAGGATCAGTCCATTGCATTCGTGCATGTTTGCATGTATTTCGGTTGTCTCATTTTCATCATATGGCCACTGATTTGAGTGTGGCTGAGGTTCACTCATATTGGTGTAAGTCCATCTTGCATTGTGTATGCCATTTTAGTCCATAGCATTGCGTATGCTAAGTTGCATGTTAGTGCATTGTGCATGCCATGTTGTGTTAAGTGCATTGTGTATGCCATTTTAGCCCATATCATTGCGTATGCTAGGTTACATGTTAGTCGCATTATGTATGCCATCTCATTGCATTGTGTTTGGGATAGGAGTTAGCCCAAACACGGGAAACGAGGGACGTTTCGTACTCCAAGTGACAGAATGTGTCTCAATTCCCGATCGCCGACAATCCGGATTACCCATGATGAAGTCTAAGCCTTGTTGTGTTGTCATATGCATTCATTTCACATCGAGTCGTGCAATTCGACTCCTCGACCATCATGCATCGAGATGCGTGATTGGTGGCACGAGGATCGAGGTGTGCATACATATGTGAAAATACTTTGCCATGCCCCTTTCTTGCTCTCTGTTGCAGCAAACCAGAAATCAACAACTTTCTAAAGCCTTTTGCAGCATTCCGGGATTAATTGCAAACAGAGGCAAATCGGGGCATCGCAAGGAATTTTTCGGCGAGGCGACTCGAGCATGCATCTTTCATCATTCGGAATAGAGTTGAGGCGGTCCATTTAGCTTGCATGCTAATTTACTTGCTTTCCTAGTTAATTTGTTGATTAATTAGGGCTTTGTAATAGCTATTATTTATTCGGACTGTAATTATTTATTCGGACTGTATTATTTATTCAGACCCTCCGAGTGAGGGTAATTGTGTAATAAGTGTGCGTGTGTGTGATGTATGTCTTCCAACCCCACGTCTTTTTCCTTTTTATTTACCAGTTTATGATGGTTAGTTTAGGGCATGTTTCAATTAGCATACTTGTGCTCGCATGTTTGCATCCATTCATCTGTCTTGCATGCACCGGGCTCGGCGCATCATACTAATTGCATTGTATTTCAATTCCGAGTTGAATACTTGTTAGTTGTAGCATTTCACATGCCATCTTTAGAATAGCCGAGCCTATTGTAGTTGCATTCCTACATGTGGTGCATTAGGCATTTCAGCATAGTTAGGATTATGTATGGATTTCTAACTAATTTCTGTTTTGGCTTAGAGTACTCAGTGAGTGTTTATGCTTTAGCATCCTTGCATGCGTGTGAGTGACTGCCATGATAGCATGCTTACCATGAGGCTAAATACTTATGTGATATATCTGCCTGAATGCCTGTGGGTGAAGGTTGGATTATCTGAATTGGAATAACGCATTGACTGTGAGTTTTAAGCCCACTTGAGAGTGGCAAATCACCATGTTTTCTAAGTCCACCTGAGGGTGACAAATCCACATTTTAGCCTACTTGCGAGTAGCAAACCATTTTTCAAAACAAACATGAAATGTTTTGTTCCAATTCAGGCGATCCGGTCTATATTTGTATATTATGCGCATCACATAGTAATTCTAGGCTAATAACCGGAATAAGAACGCATAATGTTTTCAAAACCTGATATCATGGTTAGTAGAGGCCGATCTTTGATCAGCGAAAGGTGCTCACGGCGACCTTTCAGCCGCATCCAAGTTCCCGAGCCGAACTTTGGTGATGACGGACACGTGGCCTTAGGCAACGAGTCAGGGTTTCCTAAATTCCCC
The DNA here is from genome assembly GCA_025200525.1 of Camellia lanceoleosa. Classification (NCBI taxonomy): domain Eukaryota; kingdom Viridiplantae; phylum Streptophyta; class Magnoliopsida; order Ericales; family Theaceae; genus Camellia; species Camellia lanceoleosa. The sequence continues at coordinate 120,849 of JANUSC010000283.1, read as the reverse complement.
CAAAATAAATATTTAGGTGGCGACTCTGTATCTGGCAAAGCAGTTCATGTTTGGCACTTCTTTCAAAAAATCTATTTTCAAAAACGATTTGCCGGATTTGGACTCTTTGATGATTCATCGATTTTGCATTGCACTCTGCGAGATTAGATACAAGACCGTGACATTGAGTCTTGAACTATAGTGAGCCCAATGAACAAAACGGGATTTCCCTCCCGGGATGTTTGGGGATGTCTACACAAACTTGTGACTGTAAGTAAAAATTCAACAACACTTTAATGGTGATCTATGTTCTCTCTGATTAAACTTATTTTCAAATTATTTGAAAATCAGTTCTTGAATTATATATACATATGTGTGTGCTTACAAACTTTGGCAAAACCTTTATTCATGGTGCATGTTGATGAAAAAGTTTTAAACCAAAATAGAATTCATGGGTCTACTCTTACATATTTGTTTTCTCTCTCTAAAAATGGGATTCACATTTTTCTTAGTGCAAACATGTGATAACATGATTATATGCTGAAATTCTATCCCGTGACATAAACCTGTCCCGTATTATGTTAATTGATCTTAATTATAATTGTGATTATATGCTTGATATGGTTTTGTGTGAGAATTACATGATTATATGCATTTTAGAAATTCTATCTATTCATCGTAGGAAAATCTGTTTGATTTTCTGCTTTAGAATTTAAATTGAAGGCCTTATTAGCCACTTTAAACCAAATTGACTACGCCATTGTGATTGGCATAATTTTTAGAGCCTATGGTGAAATTTAATTAGAAATTGATTTGGATCAAAATAATTAGATTTAGAACGATTAATTAAGCTCAATTACTTAGCCTTAATTAATTTGATTAGCCAAGCCTATAAATACGCTTATATACACCAAATTCCTCTCTTTGAACTCATTTGGCTGAAATCACACCTTAGAGAGAGAGAGTGAGAGTGTCGAATTTAGAGAGAGAGAGGGAGCTCAAGATAGAGGATTGATCATGAAGCTTGGGAATCTTGAAGATTAACTCAAGAATTGGCTATAATTTAGAAGAATTAAAGCTCATAGGTGAGTAATTGAGCAAAGATTTATGAGTTAAGTTTGTAATATTGTGAATTTAAGTTATATTGAAATCAAGAATGAGGATTGTGTTGAATTGGGTGAGTTTGAAGTTAAAATGCACATGCATGTAAGAAATTTCCTTGTAGATGCATATTTGAATGTGAAGCATGATAAACATGATGAAATTAAGATCAATGTGTGCATACAAGTGACAATTTATTATGGGTCTTCATGTTTGTGTATCAGACATGTTAAATGAGTTGAAGTGAAAATCATTAAGACATGCATCCATGAAAATATGGCTATGGGACTCAACCACATGTTTTGAAGATGAATTTGACAAGAATTGTATGTGTATGTAGTTGATTTATGGGAATTGAGCTTCATGATGTTGTAATTTAGCATTTGTATCATGTTAGAAGATGTACATGTGAAGTATGAGTCATAATGTGCAAGTTACATGAGTTTGAATGCCAATTTGAAGCTCAAACAGCTTGTTGGAAAACCCAGACCTGGCATGTTCCGCCCAATGGGTAATGGCCGAGTGTGAAATGCTAGTTCTTAACTTTTGCAGACTAGGATGTCCGCGCGAGCGGGGAGATTCACGCTCAAGCACCAAGCTATATAGTTCGATTTCACTCGGCGTCCAAATCACGCTCGAGCATAGAAATGAGGCAACCAGTACTTTTACTGACAAAAGGGTCGGCTAGAGCGGCAGAAGCCACGCTCGAGCGGGGAGCCCAGTTTCAGAAATTTTGTAAAGATGTTTTGTTTTTCGTTTTCCATTCTGTTTCACTTCTAAGCATTCTTAGGCATGCATTGAACTTTGTAAATGGATTAAGAAGATAAGGAAGAGGCCTAAGAGGAATGTATAAGTTAAGAACGAATTGAATCATTTGTGACCCACTGTGTTTATGAAATGTGTAGGGTCAAACACAAGGGCAAATCATCCAGCAGATCACTGTGAGTAATATCTTAGTAAAGATATTTTGAAGTATGTTATCTGTTCAATTACTTACTCTTATTCGAGCTTCAAAAGTCTGCTAATTTGAATGATTGGACCAAAGGCCGTCTGACATGAATGATTGGGCCAAAGGCCGTTTGACATGAATGATTGGGCCAAAGGCCGTCTGATACGAATGATTGGGCCAAAGGCCGTCGGATATGAACGATTAGGCCAAAGGCCGTTGGATATGAATGAATGGGCCAAAGGCCGTCGGGTATGAGTGAATTGGGCCCGAGGCCGTTTGATAAGCCTAGAACTTTAGTCGTTTGATACATTAGATAGAAACATGAATTGGGCCCGAGGCCGTTTGATGTAACTGTTTTAAAGTTTGTTCATGTATCTACTTTACTGGGTATTATTCACTAGGCTTTCGCTCACTCTCATTCATGTGTCTGTAAGTGAGCCAAGAGATGTCCAAACCCAGCCCCAGTGAAATATGTAAGAAGTAGCCACAGTTTTGAGGAGTCAGTCCATACGTGTCACGCACGAGACTAGTTTTCGCCCCTTTGTTCCTCTATTATATTTTTGCTATGTTGGCGAAAACGCTGAACCATCTTTGTATATAAGTTTTGTTTGGCTAACTGTATAACTGAAAGTTCCTGGATATAGATTAATACTATGAGTATGTATGGGTTATTATGAGATACTTTTGGAATGATTTTGCTACCATGTAAGCACAGCTCTATGGACAAAAGTTTTGAATTATGCTTCCGTTTGGCCCCTTAACTCTGATAAGATAAGTCTTGTTTGGTTTGAGGCCGTAGGTAATCTCTTGATTACTGGCCGGTTATGACCTTAATCCATGGGGGCGGGTTCGGGTCATGACAAAACATTTTTTCAGCAATTCAATAAAGTTGTTCGGCTAAATTTATATATGGGTCTGTCCATTTATTTATTTATTCTTTATTTCTCAAAACTTATCTTAAAGTTGATTCTTAACGTGTATGCACGTGTACCTATGCTAAAAATTTATGTAGAATCCAAGGCTGGGTCTTCAAGTTTTCTCTCTCTAGAATTATTCCCATCAAGAGACATTGCCATAGAATGGACCATGAGTTATGATAAAAAAATTATTACTATTTAATTAATTGTGATAGTCAATAGGCCATATATATATATATATATATGCATATAAATTCAAACAATCTAATCTGGAGGCAACTTCAATTGGCATGAATGGCTTATGTTGATGACGACCAAAATCTCGACAAAACCGAAGATCCAAGATGTGTTGCATACGTAAGGACGTCTTTGTTTGCTTTTCTTTGTGAGCAGCTTTGATTGGCCAAATTCACCCCTGGTCTTTATTTATTTATTTATCTCTCGGCTAAAATAAATTTAATAGACTCGGCTTCATTTTTTTCCAACTCCGCGTATGCAAGTAAAAAAAAATACTTGCATGCATAAAGAACGTTATTAATGACTTGCTGGGTTCAAGAACCACGTATTGCAATTATACCGTCTTCACATTGAATGAGACCACCACTTCATTGCAGCTCACAAATAGTAGACCCATTGAAATAGGTTATTGATTTGGAATAATTTATGATTCTTCATACTAATTATAATAGACTGACGTCATTTCAATATTTCATAATCAAAGTAGAAATTTTCATTTTTTAATTTATGCTCACAGTCAAAGAAATTTTCATTTTTTAAATTTATTCTTCATTTTCATTTTTTAATTCTTCATACTAAAACTTTTCATTTTTAATTTAGACACAAATGGCCACTATTATATTCCCCAAATGTGTTGTAATGATTTCCCTATGCATAAAATCCAATGCGTATATAAATAGAAGTATGAATGTGTGTTGGTTTTCATGGTAGTAAACTGAAAGAGGGGAGGAGCCATGGTTTTTGGATTATATATGTATATATCTATATTGTACGAGCACAAAATAATTTTCTCGTGTAATCTTGTTGATCAAGTTTGCACTCCTTCAAACCTCGTCGCTTTACTTCCTGAAAACACAAACGTAAGCTAGCTGGCGGGTGTGTGTCGGATACCTCTCCGATACCTAAGTCAGCAAATCGACAATAGACAAAACGCTCTGTGTTTTTTAGAGTAAGAATTGTAATACCTGTACATAGGTCATGTCGTGAGCTTTTATAGATTCCATCTGGCACAATCCTAATACGATTCTAATTCTAAGGTAGAGTTCTCTTAGGAATCACATTCCTAAAAGATAATGCCCATCCTTTCACACCCTCCTCACTGCAAGCCAAGTGAGATGGCACAAGTCCCTTTACCTCGGCTCAATAACAGCTCAATCGAGCTAAGAAGGCCTTGCCCCATGCCAGATAGAACCAGGGCAATTCTTGACCGAGATAACCACCTCGGACGCCCCGCACCATCGCACCCCGGTCCTGTTTTGATATAACCACCTCGGCTCAAGCCCTGGGCTGAACACCCGTCCAGTCCACAACCGAGCTTAAACCACTCTCATTTTCATCCGCAACGCGATCCAATGGCCAAGAGTGAACCTAGCTCGGTCCATGCAATGGATGGCCTTAGCTCGGCCTTATTTAGACATAAATTGCCCTCTCAATTGTCCCTTAATTCCATCTGCAGTGCATGATTGGGATTATTCTACTTCAGCTGAGCTATATGTATAAGCCTCCAACTGAGCTCAAATATTACCGGGCTCCTAATTCGCTCGGTCCAGGAATGTCTTGTCGGGCTTGCTCAAGACGCCGTTTAATGACTCAAGCATGTCTGAATCGTTATTTATTCCTCTGGACACGTGGCATGCTCCCACTAGTCAAGTACACCTGTTACAGCCGTCTTTGTACTATGAAAATTTGAACAGTCCCGCCCATTCTCGTGCCTATACAAAAACCCATTTTTTGAATCAAACATCCTCACTGTTCATCTTCTTTGCCTCATGAGTTTCCACATTTGCTCTTCCAGTCTCAACCCAAGTAACTATAGCACTTGCTTCGTTCATTTTTTGGCTGGCACTTTTGCTGTTTAGATTTTGACTTCTCGTTTTAAATCTGTAAGTTGCTTATGCCCCTTCCTTTGTTTACTCTTTTTCTAAAATGTAGTACTTTAGCTCCATATATGCATGTTATGACCACCAAAATTTTAAGAAAATATCAGAAACCCAAAACCACACGCTCAGACCCAAAAACATATTAGCTAGATTTTGCATCAATCTAGAACATGAGTTTTGATCCAAAATAGTATTATGACCAAGCTAGGAACCTGTTTGCGGTAGGCTTGCACTTGACCGAACAAAGAACCTTTTTGTTCAATAACCGAGCTAAAAAGCCTTGAGCCCATCCTGCTTCACGGCCGAACTAAGAATGAGCTGTAACCCATTAATAGCCGATCTAGGGTTATGTTATTTCGCCTTTTTGCTTAGCCCAGTCCAGTCATCTGGGCATAACAATTTTTATTTCCACTTTGCAGACTTGACTAGATTGGCTAGGCACACCTTTGCACTTTGCCCCCTTGGCGCCATTGCTCAATCGAGCCATCCAAAGTCACATTAGCGTCGAGTTAGGCTGTCGTGCTCATTTTTATACAACCTTTAAGTTTAATGGGTAAATATCGATTCCTGGTAAACTCGCTTGCGGCCATTGCCAAATTCTGAAAAGACTACCATATTCCTGATGATGTCCACCTCTCCTTAGCCGAGCTAGACACCACGCTCTGGGGCAAACCGGGCTTTGTCCTGTTCACAGTAATATCGATTGTAGAAGCTGGGCTCCGGTTCCTTGTACAGCCCCTTATATGCGAGTTCCTTAGGAAAACAAGATTGTGCCCAACCCAACTCTCCATAAACACCTATAAAATAATAAATGGCATCGCCGAGCTAAACTGCCGGCTCGGCCTCAACCTCGAATTGGCTGAGCTATTTCACCAATATTCGCTCGGCCAAAATGACGACGGTTGGGTATACAACCTTAGAGTAAGAAGAGGCCAAGAAAAAATCATAAAAAACACACTGGACAAAGACTTGAACGATGACGATTTCTTCTGGGTTTCTGGCAATTTTGAAGATCAGGAAGCCCAAATACCGGGCTATAATATAAACTGGAATAAAGGGACTATGGGTAAGAATATCTCGGTTTAATTTTTCTTTGCTATTCCAATTAACCTTCGTGCTAACCCATTAAGCTCATTGTCTTTCTTTTTTGCAGACTTAAACCAGCTTAAATCACATTATACTTACGCCAATCAAGACGCCTTTCGTGCCGCGCTTCGATACCGTCACCGTGATTGGGCCGAGCTACTAAACTTTAAGCTGACCTATCGGTATAGTGGAAAGAGAAAGACCTGGGTTACTGATTTCCTTCTTGAACCATCACCTAAACCGGACCCAAACCTACCCCAAATCAACCTCATTTCCCTGACTGAAGAGCAAGAAATGGCCAAGCGGCATGCCCTAATCACTGAGCAAACCATAGCTCCCACTGTTGAGGTTCAAATCGAGGCACCACAGGCCGGTCAATCACACGAGGCTGTGGTAGCCCTCTCCACTACTCGAGCTTCATCATCTCAGCCAAACAAACGGCCCCGTACGAGTTCTACCCCACAACGCCTGAGAGACGAGGATGACATTAAGCCATCGGAGATCGAGCTGCTAGAAGCTACTCTCTTCCAAGGTCGCAACCGGCCTAGCCCGTCACATCCTCCATTCATTCCGGTGTGGGCTTTAATTGTGTCTTTCAGGGGTCGTGCCATAACAATTTTAGACTCTATCAGTGCTGAGAAGGACCACCTAGCCTTTAACCTAGCAAAGAGCGTCTGTCTCCCCACCGACATGGAGCGGCACGATGGTTTGACCGAGCTAAAGGCAATCCGCTCGATGTCCAAGTCTATGATACTGGTAAACTCTAAAATCCCTGTCACCCAGTAATTGATACCATTACCTATTGCTCGGTTTTAAGTCACCGCTCTGAATGTTTATGCAGGCCCTTTAAAAGAGCCAAGTGGCTCACAAGCGTGTCCTTGAGCTGTGAAAAACGGCTCGATCACCGCATCGGCGATCAAGAGCCCGAATCAAAAAAAAATAAGTGGACCGTGCTGGAATCAGAGAATGCATGGTTGGCCGGACTGGTCAACTCGGCAGAAACAGATAAGTAAAAAGCTTTAGCCGAGAAGAAAGACTGCTATCTAAGAGAGCTGGCGAAGCTGGAGAAGAAGAAAGACGCCAAAATAAAAGCGTTGCAAAAGCAGTTGGAGTACGCTGAGGATTGCGGGTTTAAAGAAGGCAAGGAACTCTACGTCTAGCAATGTGAGGTGTCAAAGGATATCTTCTTCAAATGCAGGTGGAAGGTTGCGGTGGCCAAGCTCGGTCACGGGCTTGATTCCGAGGTCTTTCTGAACCCTTCCCCTCACTTTATACCGAGCTACATGACAGACTATGCCAATGCGGTCGAGCAAAAGTTTCTTCATGAAGAAGAGGAGGATGAGGTCCCTACTCTACTTAACGCCCCTTCTTCCAACACTCAGCTCGGTCGCCAGTCTGTATCTCCTACTCCGGTGGACTCCAGCCAAGTCTTGCGCAATGGAGTTGACTAAGTGCCCGTGACCGAGCCCAACCAGGGGGCTGATGCTATAACCGGCCATTCTGTGGGCGAAGTCTGGGTCGATTTAGATGCCGAGCTAGATGACTTGTTTGCCTGATTTCTTTTTCTTTTTCTCTTTAAGAAAATGTAACCGGGCTACAAGCCCCTCTTATACTTATTTACAAATGAAATGAAAGAAACTTTCCTTTTTACATCTTTTTGTTCGGTTCACATCACTTTTTCGCTTTGTAGTGTATATTTTTGCTGTATGCCCAGTCGGCCTAGTTAACTCGGTTGTGCCTTTATCATGCCTCCCTTTGTTCGGCTGAGATATATATCCTGGATCAAACACAATTTTGGGAGACTTCAAAAATTTTTATAACTAGGATATGCGCCTAGATTATTATCTTGGCATAGTTTATATTAAAGCTGCTATCTTTACGTGAGCCTAGACCCTTATCTCGGTTGAACAACGAACCAACTAAAATCACCTGCCAACCCTCTTGGGTCAAGATCCTTATCTCGACTGAAGAAGAAAACTAAGTGTTAGTCAAACCTACCAATTTTCTTGGGCTTAGATCCTTATCTCGGCTAAAGAAAAAAAAGTGTTGGTGAAACCTGCCAACCATCTTGAGCCTAGATCCTTATCTCGGCTAAAGAAGAAAAAGTGTTGGTGAAACCTGTCAACCATCTTAAGCCTAGATCCTTATTTCGGCTAAAGGAAGAAAACGTGTTGGTCAAACCTGCCAACCATCTTGAGCCTAGATCCTTATCTCGGCTAAAGAAGAAAAAATTTTGGTCAAACTTGCCAACCATTTTGAGCCTAGATCCTTATCTTGGCTAAAGGAAGAAAACTAAATATTGGTTAAACATGCCAACCATTTGAGCCTAGATCCTTATCTCGGTTAAAGGAAGAAAACTAAGTGTTGGTCAGACCTGCCAACTTTCTTGAGCCTAGATCCTTATCTCGGCTAAAGAAGAAAAAGTAAGTGTTGGTCAAACTTGCCAACCCTCTTGATTACCCCTTGTAGACGTCCCCGAATGCCCCGGGAGGATGAGTCCCGTTCTGTTCATTTTGGGCTCACTACAGTTCGGACTCAAATTGTTACGGTTCTCAATCTGAACCAAAGAGTCCAAATCCGGCAAATCGTTTTGAGAAAATAGATTTTTGAAAGAAGTGCCAAACATGGACTGCTTTGCCAGATACAGAGTCGCCACCTAAATATTTTATTTTTGGGAAATTTAGGAAACCCTGACTCATGCCTAAGGCCACGTATCCGTCATCACCAAAGTTGTCTCGGCTCGGGAACTTGGGTACGATTGGGGAAGGTCACTTCGTGAGCACCCCCGCTCACCCGATCAAAGATCGGCCTCTACTAACCATGATATCTAGTTTTGAAAAAATTATGCATTCTTATTCCGGTTATTAGCCTAGATTTACTATGTGATGCGCACAGCATACAAGTATAGACTGGATCGCCTGAATTGGAACAAAACATTTCATGTTTATTTTTGAAAGATGGTTTGCTACTCGCAAGTAGGCTTAAAATGCAGATTTTGCCACCCTCGGGTGCGCTTAGAAAACATGGTTTTGCCACTATCTAGTGGGCTTAAAACTCACAGTCAATGCATTGTTCCAATCTAAATAACCCAACCTTCACCCACAGGTATTCAGGCAGTTATATCACATAAGTAAATAGCCTCATGGTAAGCATGCTATCATGGCAGTCACTCACACACGTGCAAGGACGCTAAAGTGTAAACACTTACCGAGTACTCCAAGCCAAATCAGAAACTATGTTAGAAATCCATGCATGATCCTAACTATACAGAAATGCAACTAAGATAGGCTTGGCTATTCTAAACATGGCATATGGAATGCTACAGCTAACATGTATTCAACTCGGAATTGAAATACAATGCAGTGAGTATGATGCGTCGAGCCTGGTGCATGCAAAACAGATGAATGAATGCAAACATGTTATCATACTGTATGCTAATTGAAACATGCCTTATTCTAACCATCATAAGCTGGTAAATAAAAGGGAAAAAGACGTGGGGTTGGAAGACATACATCACACGCACGCACACTTATTACAATTGTGCCCTCACTCGGAGGGTCCGAATAAATAATACAGTCCCAAATGAATAATTACAGTCCGAATAAGTACAAAACCCTAATTAATTAACAAATGAACTAGGAAAACAGTAATTTGGCATGCAAGCCCATGGACCGCCTCACTTATTCAATGATGAATGATGCATGCTTGAGTTGCCTTATGAAATCCATTGCAGTGCCCCAATTAGCCTCTGTTTACAATTAAGCCCGGAATATTACACGAAGTTCCAAAAGACTGCCGATTTCTGATTTGCTGCAACAGAGAGCAAGAAAGGGGCATGGCAATGTATTTTCACATATGTATGCTTAACTACTCTTCAGGGAGTGTAGACCTCGATCCTCGTGCCACCAATCACGCATCTCGATACATGATGGCCGAGAAGTCGAATTGCATGACTCAATGTGAAATGAATGCACATATGAACAAAACAAGGCCTAGACTCCATCACGGGTAATCCGGAGTATCGGCGACCAGGAATTGAGACACATTCCGTCACTCGGAGTACGAAACGTCCCTCGTTTCCCGTGCTTGGGCTAACTCCTATCCCAAACACAATGCAAATGAGATGGCATACACAATGTGACTAATATACAACCTAGCATGCGCAATACTATGAAATGGCATACACAATGCTCGATGTAACATGGCATATGCGATGCTCTAACATGCAACCTAACATACACAATGCTATGAATTGAGATGGCATACACAATGCACGATGGACTTACACCAACATGAGTGGACCTCAGCCACACTCACATCAGTAGCCATAAGATGAAAATGAGACAACCGAAATGCGTGCACACATGCACGCATACCGAGGACCGAACCTAAGGCATTAAATGCCACTCTACCAAAGCATGGCAAGGATGAAGCATGGCATTCAAACATGTAAATTTTAGCACTGAAACATGATGCTAGATGGTCCTGAAACATGGAAATATGGCACCCGATGCATGAAGTAAGCCTTGAAACTCAAAACTAGTACAATGCATTGAACCACAAGTATACAAAGCAAGCATTATTTGATCATGAAGTCTAAAGACAGAGCCAAGGCAGTCCCAAAACATGCACATTTCTAGTTTAAAGCATGGCCAAAAAGTGCTAACATGATGGACTAAAATAGCATGCAATAATGACTAGCAAGCATGGTTTACATGGCATGTATATGAAGCACAAGAGAACTCATCAAACCAGTCAAAATCAGTGAATAAAACATGTCAAAATATGCCCAAATAACTTCTAAAATGCAGCAAACACATGCACAAATGATGAGCTCCTTTGAAAGGCTACAAGAGGGGTTATTCTACACATGCATGATAGACACTTAGCATAGCAAAACCAACTCTGGAAATCAAATATGACTGCCCTAAAACTCACCAAAAAGGCCCTGAAAAATGACTTCAAAGCATGCAAGATGGAGCCCCTTTGGAAGGCCAAAAAAGGTTAACAAACAAGACAAAGAGAGAGGGGGTCACCCCCCCTGATTTTGGCTCTCAAAATAGTATGCTAGCCACTAAAAATCCACTGAATTTTAGTGGCTAGAAGGCCAAACAAAGCATGCAACAAAGGCTTAGATGTAAGGCTCAAAACAAGAGGCAATCAAGCATACAAGGAAGTATATGACCTCAAACAAAAAAATGCCCTTAATCGAACATCAAGAGGGGATCAAGAACAGATTTTTTCCAGCTTATAAAAAATCTTTAAAATGTTCACAAGTAAGGCTAAAATAGGATGCAAAATTAGCCCTAAAAGAGGGATAAAGGGCAAGGGCTAGGAGATGGCCTCAAAAAGCAAATAGCCCTTCAACAAAGTTAAAGAGGGACTTAAAATAAGATACTTCACAGTTTGGTTCAAAGCCCAGAAATGCTCACAAATAAGGCTAATATATAATGCAAAATAAGCCCTAAAAGAGAGATAAAGCACAAAGCGGGAGTAGATGACTTCAAACAACAAGTTTTTCTTAAATAAAGTTGAAGAGGAGCTCAAAATAAGATCTTTTTTAGTTTATCTTGGAGCCCAAAAATGCAAGAAAAAGGGGCTAAAGTATAGGGAAAAATAATGCAAAAAAGGAGGAAATAGAAGCTTACCCTTGTAGAGCTGACCCTCAGCAACTTCTGGACCAAGAATGTGACTCCTCAAGCTCTTCAAGTGACCTCCAAGGTGCTGGAATGGATGAGGGAGGTGGTAGGCTATGAGGTGTAGGGTAAAAAGGCCAAGAAAGTGGGTGTTTGGAGGCTTGAAGTATAGATATAAGAGGTTGTATGTATAATTCTCAGCCCAAAGCTTCTAACCTTTATAAAATGAGGTGGGGTGTTGGTTATATAGAGGGAGAGGACTAAGGCTTCTTGGAGAAGCTTTGAGAGGAGTTCAAGGCTTCTAAGAGAAGCTTGACCAAATGGGTCAAGCTTCTTGAGGAAGCTAACCCAAAAGGGTCAAACTTCCCCAAGAAGCTTGACCAAAAGGGCCAAACTCTTTTTAAAACCAAGCAAAGGGGTCAAAAACACCTTTAAAGGGGCCAAAAACAAGGACAAACCCTCGGGCATAGGATCTGGAGCAAAACAAATGCACAACTAGAATGCACCCGAGAGACAAACCCGCCGACTAGGGTTCAAAGGTCCAGTGGCCGTTGGCCACCTCCCCTGGTCGGCCGGCCAGGGGTCAAAGGGGTCAAGAACAATTACTAGCCGGCCACCCCAAAAAGGTGGCCTCCTAGATGAGTGCAACACAGTTGTGTAGAGAAAAACCAGAAAAAGTGGTTCAGGAGAGAGAAAAACCAGCTTTTTAGAGGGGTTCAAAAGGGTCAAGGACAATTGCTGGCCGGCCTACCCATATTGGTGGCCTCCTAGGTGTATACAACACAATGGTATGGTGGAAAGTCAGAAAAAGTGGCCCGGGAATGGGAAAAACCAGCTTTCTAGTGAAGAAAAAGAGCAATGAAGAGCGATGAAGAAAAAAGCTGGCTTTTCAGAAAAATTGCTAGCCTCCCACCCTTCTACAACCTTCCTAACAATGAAAATGAGGTCTCCGTCAAAAATGAACCCAAACCGATGCAAAATGAAGGTTCGGGGGCCAAAACGCACGGCTCGAGGCCTCGAAAACTGACTATTAAGCACTGGAGGTGGCGTTTGACCACGAAGTTGATCTCTCGAGCCACAGTGTCCCTCAAAAGGGAGGAAACAAGGTGTATGCCAAAAATCGGAGCAAACGGAGGTGGTTAAGTGGTCCCGAATCGAGGCATACGGCCGACGGCTCCGAAAACCGATAACTGGGCTCCAAACGGGAAAAATGGCCTACGACCACGAAACGTAGCCTACGACCACCGAAAGATGATCTACGAGACCTCTCCCTCCCTTCGGGAAGAGAAAACAAAGAAAATAGGGCCTGGTTCGCAAACCGAGGCAAAGCATAAAAGAGTCCGGAAGTCCGGAGGCAAGGCTCGCAGCTGTGATTCCGCAACCTCAGAACGAGCACAATATGCAACATCACCAAGCGCTCAATTGGTGACGTCTGAGTCTTAAGGTCGGTCAAAAATGAGGTGTCTACACCCCCAGTTGGCAATAATTGTGAACAACTTCGACAATGGAAAGAATTTTCCAAAAATGAATCTACTTGTTTTTATTGCAAAAAGAAAAATTACAACTATTTTTAAGAAAAAGCTAAAAGTAAAATAGTTTGAGGTTGGCCGTGTTCCATGGTCTAGGAATAACTTTGTTGTCCATGTCTTCTAAGTGACATGCCCCTTTTCCCGCTAAACCAATCACTTTGTATGGTCCTTTCCAGTTAGATCCTAACTTGCCGTCTCCAAGTACCAAAGTGTTGCCCATTACTTTGCGTAGTACCCAATCTCCAATTTTGAATTGCCTTGGGTATACTGTTTTGTTATATTTCTTAGATAACTCTTGTTGGTATGAGGCAATATGTACCAATGTCCTTTTTTTTCTTTCTTCTGCGAGGTCGAGTTCTAGGGCTATGACTTCACCATTCAAGTTTGAATCAAAATTTTCGCTTTTAATAGTGAGGAGGCCTACTTCCAGTGGGATTACTGCCTCCATGCCATAGGCCAACGAAAAGAGTGTTTCTCTAGTTGATTGCCGAGGTGTGGCATGACAGGCCCATAAAACATAGGGAAGTTCCTCAGCCCACTTGCCTTTTGCTCTTTCCAATCTCTTCTTCAAACCGTCTAAAACTACTTTGTTGGAAGCCTGAGCCTGGCCATTAGCTTGGGGGTACGCCGGTGTAGAGTTGTAGAATTCTACCTTATATTCTTCTCAAAAGCCCTTAAAGATTTTTCCATCAAACTGAGTGCCGTTGTCGGATATTAGAGCCTTGGGTATGCCGAACCGAGTTATGATGTTCTGCCAAATGAACTTCTTAACGTCCTTTTCTTTTATAGATGTGAGTGCTTCTGCCTCCACCCACTTTGTGAAATAATCCGTTGCTGCAAGAAAGAACTTTCTGTTGCAGGGCACAGTTGGGAGTGGTCCTACTATATTTAGGCCCCACATTGCAAAGGGCCACAAGCTAGTCAATGGTAGAAGCTCTCTGGCTGGTTAATGTATTTAGTGTGCAAACTTCTGACATTTCTCGCACTTCTTGACATATTTCTCTGAATCTGCTTACATGTATGGCCACCAATACTCTTGTGAAATTGCTCGGTAAGCTAATGACCTTCCCCCTTGGTGGTTTCTGCAAACGCTTTCGTGTATTTCTAACAAAAACGCCTCAACCTTGCTGGGATGGACACACTTCAAGTAAGGTCTTGTGAAGGACTTTTTGCACAATGCTAATGATGCGGAGAGCCAAAATCCCTGTGATTTTGCTCTAATCCTGTTGACTTCTTTCTTAACTTCAGACAAGACGCCATCTTTTAAAAACACTACGATGGGATCCATCCAGGAAGGGCCTAGTTCGGCACAATATGCTTCAGCTGCTTCGGGCTCTTTTATACTTGGTTTGGGTAAAAAGCCAATCAACAATGGGTGTGGGATGGATGTATCTGCCATTGATACAAAACCGGTTAGCTCATCCGCTTTACTATTTTCCTCTCAATCGATTTGCTCTATCTGAACTACTTCAAACTTTATGATCTCCTTTCTGACCAACTCTTGGTACTTAGCTATCCTATCATCCTTTGCCTCGTAGTCGCCTGAAATCTGGTTGACTACCAGCTGGGAGTCACTGTACACCATCAGTTCGGTGGCCTTCATGCGAAGTGTCAATTTTAAACCTGCTAGCAATGCCTCATACTCCACTTCGTTGTTGGATGCTGGGAAGCCAAGGTTGACTGTTTGTTCAATTGTTAGGCCATCTGGTGAGATGAGGACTATGTCTAGTCTGGCACCGTGCCTGTTGGATGCTTCATCTCTGAAGAGTTTCCACATTTCTCCGATGAATAGCTTCCAGCAAGTGGAGGGGTCTGATGATGTCTTGGGATCAGGGGCGTTGCTGATGCCTTCATCCAGGTTAATGTCTACTGTTGGGCTTTCATCCTTACTGTCTGACTATCTCAAGACTACACTTTCGGGTGAGTCCTTCCTGGCAGTGTTGTGGTCTGTTCCTTCTTCCCTTTCTTCAGGCCTGAATAGCTTACTATGCTATTGGACGTCCTGTTTTGGGGGCTGCGCTATTCCTGCGACACTTTCCCCCATTCTTTCGGTTGCCCGATCAAGTCAATCGGGCAAACATGATGACTTCTTGGCGTGAACTCGATCACAAAGTCTGCTAAAGCTTGGGCCTTAATTGTAGTTCTTGGTTGAAACTTAATGTTGAACTGCCCCAACTCCACCGCCCATTTCAAGATTCGTCCAAAAAAATCAGTCCTTTCAAACAAGGCTTTTAAGGGGAAAGCTGTTAAGACCATCACGGTATGGGCATGAAAATAGTGTGACAACTTTCTTGAAGTCATCATCAAAGCTAAGGCCAGCTTTTCCAATGGCAGGTACCTTGTTTCAACACCCAGCAATGTCTTGCTAACATAAAAGATAGGCAGGTGTTGTATTCCCTCTGCTCTGACCTACACTGTGCTAATTACATACTGGGAAATTGCTAAGTACAAAAAGAGCTCTTCTCCTGGTACTGGGGTTACTAACAATAGAGGAAAGGTCATGTAGTCTTTCAAGCTTTCCAGGGCACGGTCACACTCATCATCCCACTTAAACTTGGTCTTTTGTGCCTGGAAGAATGGTTAACACCTGTCTGACGACCGACTTATGAACCGATTTAGTGCAGCTGCTAGGCCAGTGAGATGCTGCACCTCTTTGATTGTATTAGGCCTTTTGAGATCTTGGATGGTTTTGATTTGAGAGGGATCAGCTTCTATACCCCAGTTGGTTACCAAAAAGCCCAGGAATTTGCCTGACCCTACGCCGAATGCGCACTTAGATGCGTTCAGACGCAACTTATGGGACTTCAAAATTTGAAACATTTCATCTAGGTCCCTAAAATGGTCCCTCTTATCTCTTCTTTTGACCACCATGTCATCTATGTAAGCCTCTATTGTTCTGCCTAACAATGGTTCAAACATTTTGGTGATCATCCATTGGAATGTAGCCCCTGCGTTCTTTAGGCCAAAGGGTATGACCTTGTAGTAGTATAGTCCTCTGGGTGTTGTAAATGACGTGACCCCCTGATCCGGTTCATACATAGTGATCTGATGATAATTGCGATACGCATTAAGAAAGCTAAATCGGTTATGCCCTACTGTTAGGTCCACCAGTTGGTCTATTCGTGGTAGGAGGAAGCTGTCCTTTGGGTATGCTTTATTGACTGTTTTGTAGTCCACGCAAACGTGCCATTTGCCGTTCTTTTTTGGTACTACTACCGTGTTGGAAATTTACCTGGGATAGTTTACTTCTCTGATTGCTCCTGCCTCTAGCAAGTTTCCCACTTCCTCCGCCACTATCTTTACGTGGTGGAGTGCCGATCAGCGAGTTCACTGTATAACTGGTCTGGCAATTGGATGGACATTAAGTTGATGGCAGATGAAATTAGGGTCAATACCAGGCATGTCATACGGCATCTAGGCGAACACTTCGATGTTAGAGGTCAAAACTTCCATGATCTCTATTCTCTCAATGCTGGATAGAGATGAGCCGAGCAAAAAGAACTTTTTTGGATTTTTTTCATCTATTCATATCTCTACCAAGTCTTCTACTACCTTTTGTTCGGCTACTTTGCCGACATCTGCAAACAGTTCGTTACTTTCTGGCTCTTTTACCATTTGTACAAACCCTTTACTCGGTTGTTGCCATCGTGACGGCTAATCGCTTTCGACATGATTTGGTCTCCTATGACTTCTTCAATCACTCCAGTTTCATTGGGGAACCGTAACACCTGATGGTAGGTTGATGCCACTAATCGCATGGTGTACAACCATGCTCTTCCCAAGATTATATTGTAAGTGGAAGGGACTTTCAATACCCAAAATTCCACATGTTTCGTCATCGTTCCTGCCCGACAGAATTATCTTGCCCACCAGCCATTCTGGCATTGAGTTAAAGCCGACTAAGGGAGATGTTGCGGGTGCCAAGTCTCTGTCCTCCAATTTTAGTTGCTTGAAGATCTCGTAGTACATTATCTCATAGGAGCTCCCTTAGTCAATTAGGATCCGCTTGATGTCGAAATTCTTGACCGCAAAGTAACTACCAGTGCGTCGTTGTGAGGGCATTATAACCTTGCTAAGTCCTTGTCAAAAAAAGAGATAACGTTCGTTGCCTCCGTTTTTTCCCTTTTGACTGTAGGTTGTGCACTTTGTACCTCTCTCATGTGCTCAACCTTTTTGATCATCTCTCTGAGTTCACATACCCGTTCAGGTTTGACGATCCCATGTATAACATTGATTATGCCTTGGGGTGGATTATCGACCGGCATCCCATTCGGCCTGTTGCGGTCCTGGGGGGCCGGTTGTGTTCCCCCCTCTATATACTGGTCCAAGTGACCAGCGTCGACTAGCTCCTCCAGATGTTGCCTCAATGACGTATAATTTTTAGTTCGGTGCCCCTTTTCATCATGAAAGGTGCAACGGTACCTATCATCGTAGCCCCTCTGCGCTTCTCCCAACTTGGTTGGCCGTCGAACGAAGGGTTCGTCACATATCTCGCTAAGAATCTAGTAGATAGGTTTATTGAATACTGTGGTGATGGTAGTGTGGACTCTCAACTTCCTTGCTTGGGGGTCATTTCGGTTGGCCCATCTGCCTCGCCCATTCTTGCTTGGTTGTTCTTCTTACTCGACCGTGTTTACTTTTGCCGCACATTTTCTGTTTGACATCGCTATTGTGCTAGCTTTTGCTTTGGTGCGTGCGATATCTTCTTCTACCCGGATATGCTGATGCACTCTTTCCATTAGGGCCTCCATTGTGGGGAGTGGCGTCATCGTCATTGAATCCCTCAATTTATTACCAGCTGGCAAACCTCGCTTGTACTGTGCAATAGCTAGGTTTGTGGGGCAATCTCCAATTTGATTAAAAGTCTCCCAATACCGGTTATTATACGACCTTAATGTTTCCTTCTAGCCCATGTCTATGGA
Organism: Camellia lanceoleosa; assembly: GCA_025200525.1. Taxonomy (NCBI): domain Eukaryota; kingdom Viridiplantae; phylum Streptophyta; class Magnoliopsida; order Ericales; family Theaceae; genus Camellia; species Camellia lanceoleosa. Next base: position 102,613 of record JANUSC010000283.1, on the reverse strand, counting down.
GAGAAGCTGATCAATCTCCACTAGCGTCTTGGTGTTCGTTCTGAATCTGGTCACAAATGCCTCTGCTAGTTGCGCCCATGAAGCTATGCTACCTTCTGGTAACCTTTCAAACCATGTTAGACCTAGGTCACCCAAGCTGGAAGGAAACATGATACACATTAGAGCCTCGTTTCGCCGATATACCACCATAACTTGGCGAAAGTGGCTTAAGTGCATATAGGGGTCCGACTTCCCCTCATAGGTAATGAATTTGGGCTGATGGAAGCCTAAGAGTAATAATACGTTCTCTATTACTGAAACGAACGGCAAGCTCTGCAACCTTGCTAACACTTTGTTTGTTGGTTCAAAGGCAAGGCGCGGCTCTGGCATCCCAACCTTGACACTCCCATGTGTTCTAGGGGCTAGCCGTTCCAATGCGAAGACTCTACGAGGGTTGCGAGCCTGAGTGTCTTCCCTCCTTCGAGCCCTTTCCTCAAGCTCTGTCCGCAGGTCTGCCGACCTAGGCAACTCCGTATGCCTAGATGTCGTTTGGTGTAAGTGCGAAGGCCGATAACTGCTGCCCTTCGTGAAAGACCTTCCAGTCCTTGTTCTCTCAGACCCGGAGTGATAAGTCTTGGAAGTCCTTGATTGTGTATTGCATGTCCTGAGGCTTCTACTTTTAGCTTATGCTGGTGCAACTTGTCATTTATTTATCTTCTAAGTGGTAAGAGTGGGTGTTGCCTTTGCGCCTCTCTTCTGTTGCCACCCTTTACCTTTTATCTGGAGCTTCATTGTCTCCATGTCTGCCGCCATCTTCTGTATCAATTTGTCTTGCTCCCTCACACAATCTTCCAGAACTTGAGGATCCAACCTCCGCCTCTGCCTTTCAGGACTTTGGGAGCGACGAGGACTGGAGCCCCGTCTTTTCCGTACATCCCTCGGGGGGTTCCGTCGTTGGCTATCTAACTCTGCCATAGGTGGGATAAAAGGTAATCCTTCGCGTCTCCCGCCCCTCTTCGAGGTTTGCCCATCAATAGCAGATTGAGGCAAATCTTCATTGTGCGCCATTGAAATCAGTTGAAAAAAAACTTAATCAAGAGGTTTATTCTTTGTGATTATTATTTCCACAAACGGCGCTAATTGTATGAGCACAAAATAATCTTCTCGTGTAATCCTGTTAATCAAGTTTGCATTCCTCCAAACGCGTCGTTTTACTTCTCGAAAACACAAACGCGTGAGCTAGCGGTGTGCCAAATACCTCTCCGATACCTAAGTCAGCAAATAGACAATAGACAAAAAGCTCTGTGTTTTTTAGAGTAAGAATTGTGATACCTGTACATAAGTCTTATCATGAGTTTTTATAGATTTCACTTGGCATAATCCTAATAGGACTCTAATTCTAAGGTAGAGTCATCCTAGGAATCACATTCCTAAAAGATAATGCCCATCATTTCACACCCTCCTCACTGCAAGCCAAGTGAGATGGTCCAAGTCCCTTTACCTCGGCTTGGTAGCAGTTCAACTGAGCTAAGAAGGCCTTGCCCCATGCCAGACAAAACCAGGGTAATTCTTTATCGAGATAACCACCTTGGACGCCTGCACCATCGCACCTCGGTCCTGTTTTGATATAACCACCTCGGCTCAAGCCCTGGGCCGAACACCCGTCCAGTCCACGACCGAGCTTAAACCACTCTCATTTTCACCTGCAGCGCGGCCCAATAGCCAAGAGTGAACCTAGCTCGGTCCATACAATTGATGGCCTTAGCTTGGCCTTATTTAGACATAAATTTCCCTCTCGTATATAATTATATATATATATATATATGTGTGTGTGTATAGCTAGTTCAACCGAGAAAATCATGGTTGCTTCCAGAAAAATAAAATAAAATATTTAAAAAAAATAGAAAGATAGAAGGTAGTTGTAATGTGGTTTGAGAAAGAAGATGTAAGTGGTCTCTTGGAGCATGCAACTGTTGCTGTTGCATAAGGGTTAAGGAAAAAGGGAAATAAGAAGAATATAATGAGAAAAACGAGTGTTTTGGGAAGTGACTTTTTATTTGTTTATTTGTTTTTGGATTTATTTCATCTTTAGTTAATTTTTTTTTTTAATTTTTAAAAAAGTTTTAGATTTCTAAATTCAACTTGATAAGATGAACCGAAAAAATTATTATTTTGCAAAAAAAAATCAAAAGAAATCCAAAAAAGATAAAAATAAGCTAAAATAAGTTTTTTTTTTTTTTTTCATTTTTAGCGATTTTTTTCTTTTTTGAAAATTTTCAAAAAAAAATATAAGGAGTGTTTGGTTTACTTTTCAAAACTCAACTCTGTTTTTAAATTATGATTTGAATCAAAACTCGTAACCAAATAAATATTTAAAATACAATTCAAAATTACTTTCAAAACTCTTCTCTTCTCTTTCTTTATTATTACTTATTAATCAATTAATCAATCACTTTTGATAATACAGTTCGTTCTTGGTGGATGGGTCAGACTGGTCCAAGTTCTTCGAGCTCAGGTCCAAATGGTCAAGTCCACCAAGTAACCTGCAAACAAGTTCAACAGGGAACGGGGTAGTCCCCCAGTGAACCCACCGACGAGCAAATTAGTAGAGGAAGTGAGAATGTAGAGAGTGAGGGATGAGAGATAGAAAGCTTAACCTTCTTCTTGTCCTCAACGTTTGCTTATATCCTTTGGTAATCATTTTACTGTCTCTTCCCACCTGCCCTCATCACCGAAAGTCTGTGCTGTAGCTTACCTCGTTTAGGGTAAGGGGGTGCTGTTCCGACGGGGAGGTGTTGTCGCAATAAATGCTGTGATGGGCTGCATTAATGGTGATGTGCTATGGCAATAACTTTGCAGATCTTTGTCCGCTGATGTGGCCTGTCCTTCACCTGCCATATGTCCGAATGTCATTGGCTCTTCATGTCCAGTTGGCCTCCAGCTGTTCTGGACTTTACTAGCCGTGTTATGTAATGGGTTCCAAGTGATGGGCTTGGGGTTGTTCACTGTGGGCTGTAGCCTTTGTGGGCCTATCCGTGTCAGTAGTCGCCCATTCCCGAGTGCAGCTTCAGTCCAATGAGGAGAATAGTAACAAGGAAAATGAGTCCGACCGGGAGGGGCGGCCGAGTTGGTGGGCCGACCATGAGGTGTGCCGACCGTGAGGGGAGCCGAGTGGAAGGGAGGAGCGTGAAGAAGGCTTAAGGCCGAGCCGAGTGAGAAGGGCCGACCGCGCGAAGGCCGGGTGGAGGGGCGCGGGGCGCAAGAGGCGGCGTGTCAAGTGATGATTTGAAGTGGAAAAGACAGGGTAAGGGGAGGAGACAGTGCATCGTGGTCGTACACGTGGCAACATTTTGGGGGGGAGGTTAGGCGTTGGAGCAGAGATGAAACGATAGGTCATTATGGGTGTTGAAAAGGCAGTTTTGGCGGATGATTTGAAAACTTTTCAAACTGGCGAAAATTAATTGGGATCCTTGGAATACGGGCAAACTGTGGGCTTTTGGCATTATTTGATTCACCTATTTGCTTACAAAAAATCAAGACATCCCAAGCGTTAATTCCTTCGTTGCTCACGATACACCTCTGCAACACTTTTTTTAATTTCCTTGCGCCTGCATCAGAAGCAATTCGCAGACACACCATAGAAATGGCCCAAGAGGGAACTGCGAATGTCAGGGTAGATCTCCTTGGCGATGATGATGCTGTGGAGTTAGCACAGCAATACAAAATGAAGAGGGTGGGGGAGTTGATTGTACGATCCCATGGTTCCACCATGATAGCGGCTCCAAAACCAATCAGCCAGGAGGAACCAAATCATTGGCACACGAAGGCTGACAAATCCACGATTACTACGGCGGAGTTGGAAGCTATCCGCAAAAAATACCAGATTCCTGCTGAAGTAGAGTTATTGCTGCCGACATCAACGGAAAGGCCATCTGACGCCAGGCCAGGGCAGTTTTCCCTCTATGAGGAAGCTCTGAAGGGAGGATTGTGGTTGGCACTGCCGCAAGTGGTGGTGGATGTGCTCAACAGTGGATTGAGGTAGCACTGGGCCAACTAATGCCCAATGCATGGAAGATCTTGCTGGCCTGTGCAAGTGCGTGGCCGAAGGCGAATGGAGGGGAGGCCATGACAGTAGACGAATTCTTTGCATGCTATAAGGCCTCAGGGCAGCAGGAGACTTGGGTCACCCTGCAGGTAGCGGCAGGGAAGGGTTTGGTGGCAGGGCTGCCAACGTCAATCAAAGGTTGAAGACCACAGTGGTTCTATATGTCCACCGATGGAGGGGCTGGGGTGCGCATGATGTGGAGGGTGCCCACCAAATCTATGGAGCCAAAATTAGGGGTAGCAGTAGAGGAGAGAATAAAGAAGGTGAAGGCCTGGAGGTTGAAGGAGGGAGCCAGGTGGAATGAACTCGTTCAACCCTCAGCCTTGTTTGCGGTAAGGTTAGGTCCTCAACCGAGCGGTGGGGATGTGGGGCAAGCTGAATTGGAGGCAAAGAGGAGAGTGCAAAAGGCTGAGGATAGGGCCATACTGGCCAAAGCCACAAAATTTAAGGAGGCGCAGGAAGACCGACCTCCCCAGCCAATCGCGCGGGAGAGGGTCCGACCGCTCCCCAAGCCGTTGGGGGGAAGGACTTAAGCAGTTTTGTGCCGCGACCACCCCCAGTTGATCCCGTGAAAGAACATGTAAGAAAGGAGGGAAAGGTTCTGAAGAAGAAGAAGAAGAAGATGAGTGCCCCTGAGGGGGCTACAGATGCCCCTGGGTCAAAGAAGGCGAAGGTGATGGAGGTCGCCCCAACAATGGAGGTTGTGGAAGTCGCCTCAGCAGTGGTGGAGATCGTCCAAGGGGTCGAGAGGGCTGCCCTTGAAGTGCAGGCAGAAGGTGTGGCAACTGGGGCTGAACCAAGTGAAAGGGAAAAGACCCAAAGGGGTCCTGCACCCCAAGGGGGTGTCGGTCTTACTATCGCAGTCTACCACGCTCGGGCGGTGGTTGGGCGGCTGGAGGGAGAGGAGGGCCCAGCCAGGACAAGTGCAGACCGCCTGGTAGCAATCGTGGAGGAAGCATCCGTGCGCTCAGCAGCTGCCAGATTCAATAAGGCTAACCTGCTGAGGGGATTATACTCTACCCAAATGGAGGTGACCACCTTAGCAAGGGCTCTGCTAAAAAAGGCGAGGGCTGTAAAGCTGAAGGCGGATGAGGTCAAGGCTCAGCTTGCTAAGTTGAAGGAGGAGAGTGCAAGTTGGGAGAGCGCCCACACCGATCTGTAAACAGTCAAGTTGGAGCTAGAGAACACACGCCGCCAGGTTGTGTCGCTCGAGTTCCAGCTGACTGGCGAGCAGAAGAAGTTGAAGGAGGCCCAAAGAGCCTGTTCCGTCGCGGTCGAGCGGCATGAAGAGGCCATGAGCAACAATGAAGAGCTGGTCAGGTAGAAAAATGAGGCAGATGTCAAAATTGGCGATGAAGGAGCTGGAGGACGACCGTGCCAAGGCAGTGGAGGAGAAGAGAAGGCTTTAGAAGGAGTTGGAAGCAGAGAGAGCGAAGGCGATGGCGGAGAAGGAGAGCCTGAAGAAAGAAGTAGAGGAGGAAATGGCAAAGGCTGCGTCTGAAAGGGCGACCCTGCAGAAAGAGCTGGATGAAGAGAGAGCGAAGGCAGCTTCTAAGAGGGCGGCTTATCCCAATCTGTGTGTCGCAGTAGTGGAGCAATTCAAAGGGTCTGCTTAATTTTAGATGGCAGTTGATGCCGCAATGCCGCAATGAGGCTAGGCAAGAATCTGGAGGGGCGAGCCTATCGAGGACGCATCACGGAGGCGAATCAAGTAGAAGTTATTGAGAGCTTCCAGCAATCAGACTTCTATAAGCACGAAATGGCTGAGTACTGGGACAGTGGCTGGAAGATGTTCAAACGTAGAGCTGAAGAGCTGTTCCCAGACTTAGACCTTAGTAGTGTAACGATTGGCGAAGACGATGTGGCCTAAACCCCCATGGATGAGGGCATTGAAGAAGAAGATCTTGTATCCAGTGAAGAGGAGTGACTGGGGAAGAAGAAGAAAAAGGAGCTTACACAGACCCCTTTCTGTTTTGTTTTGTTTTTTTTGAATTGATGTAATGAACTTGTGTACACATTTGTGAATAAATAAAATTTTGCCTGTGTTTTTAGTCGAGTGCTTTTGCTTGTGTATAAATCAGTGTGAACTAAATTTAGGAACTCCTTGATGCATAGTGAAATTGAACTTGTATGAAAACTCAATGTAGAGTAAAGTAAAGAACTCCTCAATGCAGAGTGAAATTGGACTTGTAATAAAAATTCAATGCAGAGTAAAGTTAAACTTGTATAAAAACTCAATGCAGGGTAAAGTAAAGAACTCCTCAATGTAGAGCGGAATTTAAAATGTGAGAAAATTATGAATCTGTGCTTGCCACATTGCTGAAATGGATGAAAGTGATTTATTTGAGTCATGCTTGATGGGGGAGGAAATAATCTAATTAGTAGAGGCAAAATGTAAGAACGTCTTTGGAATTTGACTAAGTAAAGAGTGGGGTAAAAACTTCGACCTGGAATTGCGACTAAGTGTTCTACTAATGCCACAATTATGAAGTTTCACTGATGCTGCAAGTGACTCAGTCTTGGGCCTGGAATGGCGGTACTCAGTCTGGTTGAGACTTGTGATGCTTGATCTAGGTGAGGATTGGTCTGGCCGAGTGCATCAAGCTCAGTCTGGCTGAGGCTTTTGTGCTTAGTCTGGATGAGGCGTGTAGTGCTCAGTCGGGCTGAGGCTTTTGGATGCTCGGTCTTGACGAGGCTCTGAGTGCTCGGTCTGGACGAGGCTTTTGGATGCTTGGTCTGGACGAGGCTCTGAGTGCTCAGTCGGACTGAGGCTTTTTGATGCTCAGTCTGGCTGAGGCTTTTGTGCTCAGTCTGGCTGAGGCTTTTCATGCTCAGTCGTACTGAGGCTTGTTCATGCTCAGTCTGGCTAAGGCTTTTGGTGCTCAGTCTGGCTGAGGCTTTGAGTGCTCAGTCTGGCTGAGGCTTTGAGTGCTCGGTCTTGTAGACACCCCATTTTTGACCGACCTTAAGACTCAGACGTCACCGATTGAGTGTTTGGTGATGTTGCATTTTGTGCTCGTTCAGAAGTCTCAGAGTCGCGGCCGTGCGCCTTGCCTCCGGACTTCCGAACTCTCTTCTGTGCCTTGCCTCGGTTTGCGAACCAGACTCGGTTTTCTCTATTTTCTTTCCTGAGGGGAGGGAGAGGTCCCGTAGACCATCTCTCAGTGGCCGTGGGCTACATTTCGTGCCCGTAGGCCATTTTGCCCATTTCGGAGCCCGGTTCCCGATTTTCAGAGCCGTCAGGCCATGTGCCTCGGTTCGGGACCACCCAACCATCTCCGATTCCTCTGGTTTTTGGCATGCATCTCATTTACTCCCTTTCGAGGGACACTGGGGTCTTAGATACCCACTTCGTGGCCAAACACCACTTTCGGTGCTTAACGGCCGGTTTTCGAGACCCCGAACTGCGTGTTTTGGCCCCCGAGCATTTGTTTTGCATCGGTTTTTGTTCATTTTTGGCAGGTACCTCTGTTTTATCACCAAGAAGATCAATGGAGGGTGGGAGGCCAGCAATTATCTCAGCAACCAGTTATGCTCCTCCAGCGCCCCCCGGCGCCCGTTTTTCTCACTTCCGGGCTAATGTTGAACACCCTAGGGCCATTTTCTTCGAGCCAAAACCACATATTTGTGTTGTACACACATGGGAGGATCCTAAAAAATAGAGGCCGGCCAGTAATTCAACTTTTCATTTTTGAACCCCTCCTAAAAGTGGCCTATTCTCTCTCCTGTTTTAGAGTTGTCAATTTTGAACCACATGGTTGTGAAGAGGAGACCTGGGAGGACACCAATATGTGAAGCTCGGCCATTAATTCGATTGGACCATTTTGACCCCTAGCCGGCCGGCCATAGGGGGTAGCCGGCCGGCCACCTGCAGCAAAAATGGCTGGCCGGCCATGCTCCTTGGGAGGTGTGCATGGCAGCTGTATAGCTTTATCCCCTAAAATATCTGATTTCGGGGGATATTTTTGTAAGCAAGAACTCTTAATCCCTTAAGGCCTACACTCTTGCACACATTTTGGACACCATCCTTGCATGCATACATCTCTCTCTCTCTCTCCCTCAAGAGTTAGAACACTTGCCTCAAGCTTACAAACATATCTCCATCTCCATCTCTTTGATTCTTCTCAAGTTTGGTGCCATTTCTTCATCATCATCAAGCACCACCACCACCACTCCATTTCCACCAGCAAGGAGAGGTTCTCAGAGGCTTAGAAGCAACATTCCTCAAGCCAAGAGGTAGAAAAGAAAAGGTCTACAAGGGTAAGTCTCCATCTTCCTCTTTTGTAGCATTTTCTTGCTTCTTTTCTTAAACCTATTTGCTCACTTTTTTAGGCTCCGACCCTAACTGAAAGGGTCACTCTTTTGAGCTTATCTTCATGTTTGTTCAAGGGCTCAACCCTGTTTGAGCCCTCCATTTGGTACTTGCTTCAATACCATCTTGTATGCCTTTATTTTGCATGAAATTTTTATCCTATGAGTGATCTGTTTTCGAGCATAATGTAAACTGTAAATGGGCCTATTTTGAGCCCCTCTTCAACATTGAAGAAGGGCTCAACCCTGTTTGGGCCCCCTATCTTTTACTTACTTCATAATCTCTCCTATTTACCGTAAGTTTGCATGATTTTTTTGGCCTACATGTAGTCTGTTTCGGAGCATGTCATGAACTGTGAGTAGGCTTATCTTGTGTCCCTCTACAACATTTTAGAAGGGATCAACCTTGTTGGGGGTCTCCATGTTATACTTGTCATTATACCCCTCTTTGACTCCCATTTTTGCATGCTTTTTTAAGCTTATCTAGATTCTGTTTTCGGCCATCATCAGAGTTGGAAAGAGTCATATTTTGATCTTCTTGACATATTTAATTAAGGGTCTTTTCTGGTTTGATAAATTTTTGGGGTACCTCATGTTATAGCCTTATGTATCCTAGTTCTTGCATGACATTTTTAGTATGTTTTCATATTGATTTGGGGGATGTCATCTACTGTAAATGTGCATATTTTTAGTCCCTCATCAGTGTTGTAGAAGAGTTTTTTTTTCATTTGGGCATCGCATGTACCACTTGCTTCATAGCCTCCCTTGTGGAGCCATTTTGTATGCCATGTTAGCCCTATTTATGATTGCTGTTTGGCCATGTTTTGTACTGGAAAAATGCTTGTTTTGGGGCTTCCTTGCTACTGTATTTTCATCCCATGTCCATATTGTACATGCATTGCATAGCTATAGGCCGTTTCGGGCGCCTAATATCGTATTTCGGGATTATTCCATGCTTCAGGTGCACTTTGGCCATGTTTCGGGACTGTTTTCCCCCATATTTCAGTGCTGAAATTCCATTGGCATGTTTGCATATCATATTTCCATGCCATTGCATTCCGTTGCCATTGCATTCTGTATGCCATTGCCTCGGTTTGCGTGCCCGTGTGCACGCATTTCGAGACACTTCACTTTTATCCGACGGCCTCTTATGTGAGTGTGGCTGAGGCTCACTCATGTTAGTGTAAGTCCATTTTGCATTCTGTATGCCTTTTTTAGTCTCATTACATTGTGTAAGCCATTGCCTCGGTTTGCGTGCCCGTGTGTACGCATTTCGAGGCACTTCATTCTCATCTCTCGGCCTCTGGTGTGAGTGTGGTTGAGGCTCTCTCATGTTAGTGTAAGCCCATATTGCATCGCATATCTCATTTTAGTCCTGTTGCATTCCGTATGCCATTTTCTCGATTTGCGTGCCCGTGGGCACGCATTTCGAGACATCTCATTTTAGTATCACTGTATATCATATTTCAGGCCGTTTCATGCCTTTATGTCATTGCCTCGGTTCGCGCGCCCGTGTGCACGCATTTTGAGGCACTTCTTTTTTTATCCGACGGCCTCTTATGTGAGTGTGGCTGAGGCTCTCTCATGTTAGTATAAGTCCAATTTGCATTTGGAGTGCCATTTCATGCTTTAGTGTCATTGCCTCGGTTCGCGCGCCCGTGTGAACGCATTTCGAGGCACTTCTTTTTTTATCTCACGGCCTCTTATGTAAGTGTGGCTGAGGTCCACTCATGTTAGTGTAAGTCTATGTTGCATTGTATTTGTCATTTTAGTCCCATTGCATTGCGTATGCCACTTCTTTGGTTTGCGTGCCCGTGTGCACGCATTTCGAGGCATCTCATTTTCATAACATTGTGTATGTTAGGATTGTATCTTAGTTGCATTTCATACATATCATGCATATTGCATCGTGTTCAGAATAGGAGTTAGCCCGGACACGGGAAACGAGGCACGTTTCGTACTCCGAGCGACGGAACGAGTCCCAATTCCCAAGTCACCGACACTCCGGATCACCCATGATGGAGTTAAGTTTTGTTGTAGCATTCATACGCATTCATCTCATATTGAGTCGTGCAATTCGGCTCCTCGGCCATCATGCATCGATATGCGTGATTGGTGGCACGAGGATCGAGGTATGCATATATTTGTGAAATACATTGCTATGCCCCTTTCCTGCTCTCTGTTGCAGCAACATGAAGAATTGGCAACTTTTCGGGATTTGGCACGCATTTCAAGGAACATTTCAAACAGAGACTAATCGGGGCATCGCCGTGGATTTCCGCACAAAGCAGCTCAAACATGCATCATATCATTATCCGAAGCGGAGTCTCAAGGCCCCGGCTTGCATGCGATTCTGACTTTTCTTATTTAATTTGTAAATTAATTAGGATTTTTGTATATTATTCGGACTGTATTATTCGGACTGTTTATTCTTTCATTTGGGACTGTATTATTTATTCAGACCCTCTGCGCGAGGGCAATGTTGTAATAAGTGTGCATGTGTGTGATGTATGTCTTCCAACCCCACGTCTTTCTTTCCTTTTATTTACCTGCTTATGATGGTTAGATTAGGGCATATTTCAATTAGCATACAGTATGACAGCATGTTTGCATCATTCATCTGTTTTGCACGCACCGGGCTTGGCGCATCATACAAACTGCATTTGTATTTCAATTCCAAATTGAATACGTGTTAGTTGTAGCATTCCATATGCCATGTTTAGAATAGCCGAGCCTGCTATAATTTGCATCTTTGCATGTGTTGCATTAGGCAATTCTGTGCATCTAGGATTATGCATGGATTTCTAACGAGCTTCTATTTTGGCTTGGAGTACTCGGTGAGTTTTATGCTTTAGCATCCTTGTATGCGTGTAAGTGACTGCCATGATAGCATGCTTACCATGAGGCTAAATGCTTACGTGATATAACTGCCTTGAATGCCTGTGGGTGGAGGTCGAGTTACTTGAATTGGGACAATTCATCAAATGTTTGTTTTAAGCCCACTAGATAGTGGCAAAATCATATTTTCTAAGCCCACCCGAGGGTGGCAAATTCACATCTTAGCCTACCTGCGGGTAGCACCATCAAACCATTTTCAAATAAACAGACATGAAATGTTTCGTTCCAATTCAGGCGATTCAGTCTATACTTGTATGCTGTGCACATCACATAGTAACCTAGGCTAATAACCGGAATAAGAACTCGCAATGTTTTCAAAAACAGATATCATGGTTAGTAGAGGCCGGTCTTTGACCGGACGATGCGAAGTGCTCAAGTGACCTTCTCAATCGTACCCAAGTTCGAGCGAGGCAACTTTGGTGATAGCCGGACACGTGGCCTTTGGCACGAGTCGGGGTTTCTAAATTTCCCATTTTAAAAATATTTAGGTGGCGACTCATGTCTGGCGGCGATCCATGTTTGGCACTTCTTTCAAAAAATCTGTTTTTCTCAAAAGCGATTTGCGGTTGGACTCTTCGGTTCAAGATTAAACCGTGACATTTGAGTCCTTGACGTAGTGACCCAATATCGAACGAGCAGGGGATTCGCACTCCTTCCCGGGATGCGTTCGGGGCGTCTGATGCGGACGAGGCTTTTGATGCTCGGTCGGTGAGGCTTTGAGCCTTCGGTTTGGACGAGGCTTTTGTGAGTGCTGTAATCAAAACGTTATTGAGACACCATATAGATAACTGAGGTATATAAACGTCAAAAAGTTACATTGCATGAGAAGATAACAAGAATGTTCAAGCGTGTGAATTTGCCAAAAAGAAAATACAATAACTGAGCAATACAAAAGTAGTGGTCTATTGAAAGTAACGTTTCAGGTGTTCGGCGTTCCAAGGGTGCGGGAGGTCTCGACCTTCCAAATCCTAAAGTCGGTAAGTGCCTGGATGTGGTCGGGCTTTCACAATGTAAGGTCCCTCCCATTTGGCTGCCAATTTACCCTCAGTCGGATTTTTGGTGGCAAGAGTTGCTTCTCTCAAGACAAGGTCCTCAACAGCGAACTCCCTTGGTCGGACTTTGCGGTTGTAGTGTGTTCTCATTTTCTGTTGGTATGAGGCCAATCTGACAGCAATGGTTTCCCTGAGTTCTTCAATTAGGTCCAGGTCTGCCCGACAGAGTTCTTCGATGAGTGCTGGATCCGGATGTAAAACCCTGGGGGTAGGCAGATCGATTTCCACCGGAATAACCGCCTCAGCGCCATATGTTAGACGAAAAGGGGTTTCCCTAGTGGGAGTCCAAGCGGTGGTGCGGTAAGCCCATAGCACATTCGGTAGTTCCTCAGCCCAAAGTCCCTTAGCAGCTTCAAGCTTAGTCTTGATGATCTTTAGGAGAGAACAGTTGGTGACCTCAACTTGGCCATTGGCTTGGGGATGACCGGAGAAAGAGAAACATGGTTGAATCTGGAGGTCAGCACAGAACTTCCTGTACTTGGCGTTGTCGAATTGTTTGTCGTTGTTGGAGACAATGGCCTGAGGGACGTCGCATCTGCAAACGATCGACTGCCAGATGAACTTGGTTGTGTTCCGTTCAGTGATGGTCGCAAGGGGTTCTGCCTCTACCCACTTGGTGAAGTAATCAATGGCGACAATCGCGAACTTGGTCTGGCCTCGGCCGGTGGGAAGTGGACCAACTACGTTGGCCCCCCATTTGGCGAACGGGTAGGGGCTGCAGAGTGTGATCAGTTCAGTAGGAGGAGCATGGGTATATTGGCAAAGCACTGACACTTATTGCATTTGAGCACAAAATCAGTGGCATCTTGATTGAGAGTCGGCCAGAAATAACTAGTACGGAGAATTTTGTGGGTTAAAGACTTGCCGCCCGAATGATTGCCACAAATTCCCTCATGGATTTCTTGCATTACATAGGTTGCTTGAGCCGAGTTGAGGCGTCGCAGATATGGTCGTGAAAAGCCACGTTTGTACAAGACGCCATTGACCAGAACGTAGTTAGGCACCAGAGCCTGACCTTGGCGACTTCTTGTTGGTCATCTGGGAGTTCTCCTGTTGTCAAAAATAGGAAGATGTCGGATGCCCAGGTGATGGGTTTATTTTGGAGAAACTGCACTTCTTGTAGGTCGGGTGAGATGGCCGGGTGGGCTAGATATTTGAGGCGGACTCCGCGGCTGAGGTTGGACTGGTCTGCAAAGGCCAACTGAGCCATCCCATCTGCCTTGGAGTTTTCCGCCCGAGGTATGTGCTTGATGTGGAAGGTATTGAAGAGGCGAACAATGAGGAGTGCCATATCCATGTAAGCCCGCATTGTGTCCTCCTTAGCGTCGAATTCCTCCGTAATCTGGCCGACGATGAGCTGGGAGTCGCTGAATACCCGAATGTGGCTGACACGAATGTCCTTGGCAAGGCGGAGTCCTGCTATCAATGCCTCATATTCGGCCTCATTGTTGCTGGCATCAAACAAGAAATGGAGAGCACATTTGAAATAGCCACCCTCAAGGGAGGTGAGGATGAGGCCAGCCCTACTACCTTCCCTGCGGGATGACCCGTTGACGTTGAGAGTCCAAGAATGGGGGTCTTCTCGCTCGACAAGAGTTGGTGGGGGCGGAGAGGCAGTGGTTGGGGTAGGGTTAGTGAATTCCAGGATGAAGTCGGCTATGGCCTGTCCTTTGATTGCTGTTCGAGGGAGGTAGGAGATGTCAAACTGGCTGAGTTCTACTGACCATTGCATAAGTCTGCCGGAAAGTTCTGGTTGCTACATGACCTTCTTCAGGGGTTGGTCGGTGAGGACCACTATGGAATGGGCTTGGAAGTAAGGACGGAGTCGTCTAGAGGCGGTGACCAAGGCCAGGGACAATTCTTCTAGCAATGGGTAATTATGCTCCGCTCCCCTGAGAGCTTGACTGATGTAGTAGACCGGCCGTTGGACTGAGTCGTCTTCCCTGATAAGAGCTGCACTGATTGCGGTGCTTGACACTGCTAAATAGAGAAAGAGAGGCTTGCCCGTAACTGCCTGTGAAAGAAGGGGAGGATTGGCCATGCATTGCTTTAGCTGCTGAAAAGCCTCTTCGGATTCAGTTGTCTATTCAAAAGTCTGCCGAAGAACTTTGAAGAATGGTAGGCACTTATCTGTTGCGCGGGAAATGAAGCGATTGAGGGCCGCCACTCGGTCGGTGAGTCTTTGAACTTCTTTGACCGTTCTGGATGACTGCATTTCAATCAAGGCCTTGATCTTCTCAGGGTTAGATGCCGCGCTGGCTGACCATAAAACCGAAAAACTTTCCAGATCCTACGCCGAAGGCGCACTTCTCTGGGTTGAGCTTCATTTGGTACTTGCGATGGGTGGCGAAGGTCTCTTGCAAGTCGATCAGATGATCAGTGGAGAGTTTACTCTTGACCAGCATGTCGTCGACATATACTTCCATATTCCGACTGATCTGATGATGGAAAACGGCATTGACCAACCGTTGGTAGGTGGCCCCAACATTCTTCAGGCCGAACGGCATCACACAATAGTGGTAGGTACCTCGGTCGGTGATGAAGGATGTGTGTTCTCGATCGAACGGGTGTATCAAGATTTGGTTGTACCTGGAGAATGCATCCATGAAGTTGAGCATTTGATGACCGGTCGTGGCGTCGACCAACAGATCTATGCGGGGGAGAGGATAACTATCTTTGGGGCAAGCCCGGTTCAGGTCAAAGTAATCGACGCAGAGTCACCATTTGCCGTTGTTTTTGCAGACTAGGACCACGTTTGACAACCATTTAGGATAGTCTACATTTTTGATGAATTGGGCCTCAAGGAGCTTGTCAACCTCTACGGCTATAAGAGCATTGCGCTCCGGATGAAAGATGCGTTGCTTCTGGCGGTAAGGTCGGAAATAGGGTTCAATACTGAGGCGGTGAATTATAAAGGAGGGGTCAATGGCCGGCATGTCTGAATGGGTCCAGGCAAATACGTCATTGTGCTCGGTCAAAAGGGCAGTAAGGTCGGCCTTTGCTTGGGGGGATAGTTGGCTGCCAATCTTGGCAGTTTTCAGTGGGTTGGTAGGGTCGATGGGAACCTCAACGAGTTCCTCCACAGGTTCTCCTCTGACCAACTCGTCCTCATCTCGGACGTCAAGTCTTTCAATGATCATGGCCTCCTTCAGCTTGACTTCCTTGAGTGAAGCGACATAACACTCCCTGGCTGTGGTCTGCTCCCCCCGTACTGTCCCGACGCCCAAGTCGGTGGGAAATTTTACGGCGAGGTGGTAGGTTAATGTGATAGCTTAGAAAGCGTTGAAGGCAGTGTGACCAAGGATGATGTTGTAGGCCAAGGGGCAGTCGACAATAAGAAAGGTGAGCAACTTTGTGGTCTGCCGTGGGTATTCGCCGATGGTGATAGGGAGATCGATGGAGCCAATGGAGGTCACCCGGTCGCCAGTAAAACCGACCAAAGGAGTTTGGAGGGGAAACAGACTTTCCTCCCCGATCTTGAGCTGGCGGAAGCAGTTAAGGAATATAATGCCTGAAGAACTGCCATTGTTGATGAGAACTCGTCTGACTTTATAGTTGGACAGGATGGCAGAAATGACAAGAGGGTCATCATGAGGATAACGGATGCCTGTGCAGTCGGCGTCCGTAAAGGTGATGGGCTCTGTTCACTGCTTGGGCTTTTTGGAGGGTCGGTTTACCGTGGCAACTGCTTTGTCTGAACCCTGCCTTATCTTTCTGAGTTCTGCCCTCTGGGCCGAGCGGGATGGTACCCCACAAGCAAGGCCACCTGAAATAATTCGGATTTCTCCGACTGGTGAAGGGGGATTACCTGGCGGCCAAGGCTGTTGCGGAGGACGATCATGGCCTTAATCAGGTTGGGCTGGCTGCCGGGGTGGGGTGCGCCGGCGGTTGTTTCTGTGGGGCTTGGTTCGTTGCCTCTACTGATGTGGCCTGTCCTTCACCTGCCATATGTCCGAATGTCATTGGCCCTCATGTCCAGTTAGCCTCCAGCTGTTCTGGACTTTACCAGCCATGTTATGCGATGGGTTCCAAGTGATGGGCTTGGGGTTGTTCACTGTGGGCTGTAGCCTTTGTAGGCCTATCCGTGTCAACTTTTTCTCTCTCATCTCTCCTCTCACATTCTTTTATATTCTATATATCAATCAATCAAAAAAAAAATAAAAAAAAAATTACAAATCATCTCAAAACTATTTTCAAAACTTATAATTAAACAAATTTTCTTTTTCCAAATCATGATTCAAAAACACAAAACACTACTCCACACTCAAATCATAATTATAAAATTAAATAAATCCTACTTTTTTTATTCGTCTAGGCAAGACGGACTAAAAAAAGTAGAAACTTTTGATGTGGGGACAATTAGGCAACCTAGTTAAAAGTTAACTTTTAGCTTTTAACTCATTTTTTATTACCTCACATCTCATATTTTTTACACATAAAAAGATTAAAAAAAAAAAAAAAAAAAGAAGTCAACTTTTAACTAATTTTTCAAATCATCCCATAATTTTTTTTTAAAAAAAATCACTAAAAACAAAAAAAATTTCAAAAAAAAAGAAGTGGCTTTTGTTTTTGTTGTCAAAATGGGCCAAAGAGATAAAAATATAAGAAAATACAAAAAAGTTGATAGAGAAAGAGCTCGGTTGATGATGACATTAAAAAGAAAATTAAGCTTTCGTTCGGATTTGGGTTGATTTTTTCGTTGGGAATGGTTTCTGTCCAGTCCTTAATCGGATTAGACCGTGCTGTTGGGCCCGTAGGGGCCATCACGGGTCCCGTTTTGATAATCTGAACTGCTCAATGTATAGAACTCGTCGAGCACTATATGCCTGTAAAAAATCACGTTGATTGGATATCAATAGCTATGTGATCAAAACAGATTTTTGTCAACCGTTAATTTATTTACCGTCCATTTTTTTTATACAAAACGGATTTGATCACATAGCTATCGATATTCGATCAACGTGATTTTTTACAGGCATATAGTACTCGATGAGTTCTACACATTGAACGGTTCAGATTATCAAAACGGGATCCGTGGTGGGCCCCCATGGGCCCAACAGTACGGTCCAGTCCGATTAAGGACTGGACAAAAGCCATGCCCTTTTTGGTTATTTTAATCTGGAGTAAAAAGTATTGTTTGATAGAAAAAATAAAATGATTATAGTTTGGATATAATGTTTTGTCTTATTACTAAAAAGTCTATTTTGTTTTTTTAGCTATTTTAGCCCAAATCCTATGCCTTCGTTTGGCATCTAAATCTTGGGCTATGATTTTTTGTTAATGCACAAAATTGAGGAGAGGATTCTGGCATATGATTTTTTGTTTGTTAATGCACAAAATTGGGATTCCAAGTTGGCCATTTAGAAAGGGAATATAGAGCTCAATAACAGTTTTATTGAACTAGGGTGATTGATAAAGACTGTAGGAGTAGCACCAAGAAAATTCTCAGTTTTTTGGCATATGAACTCACTCTCAGCATGGGTGTCGTGTGTGTTCAGAAGTGTAAATGGATGTGTGCCTATCTTTTCTTATTATTTTTTATTCCTTGTTAGTGTCTCAAGTTTAAGATGACCAGGTAAGAAGCTAAGAAGATGGAGAAGTTCAACAACATATTCTTTACACTGATGGCTCGTGGTCCTGAAGGTATCCTTCTTTCTGTGATTTCACATGAAAATTTAATCCTCAATTTTTTTTAATGGTAATTGAACCAATCAGTCCCTCTGCAAGAATGGCATCCTGTCATTTCAAAGAAAATCACCATAGCGTGGTAAAAAATGGAACCGCATGGTTTTATGAAATTTGTTAGCAATCCTAATCTGATGATGCAGCTTAATTAAACATATTATTATGTATGATTTGTAAATGGAAACAACTTCATTTTGAGTGCTGCATGAACCTCAACCAGGTGTTTTTGTTTCTATGGGGTGCCCTAGGGATGTCCTCTTGAGGTGAGGTTCCATGCGAGGTTGCAAATTGGGTACCCTGCAAACAATTTCTAAATATTTGTAATGGTTGTTCCTTAGTTATCATTGGTTTTGGTTTTGCATCTTATGTGCTTTGGATTATTACGATGAGGGAACATGTGTCTCTCCTCTCTTTCTCTGTGATATATCGAAGTTATTGGAAAAGAGCGATGGAAGCACAACTGACCAAGAAGGGTGGGGGAAGGAAACAGTAGTTTTGTTCTTGATTGATTTCGATACTCGATTCTTGACTGCAAAGTTTTTTTTTTTTTTTTCTTTTGTGAACTTCAATACCTTTTTATTACTTACAAGAGTGTTGATTAGTGATATACAACATGGGATTCAAGGATACTGTCCTTTTGCCCCCTTCTTTTTGGGATTAAAAAGAGGGCCAAAGCCATAGTTCTAAATCGCAGATCGGTAACGAATGTATCGATGTCGGTGAGTATCAGATTTGGTATGTATGTCGAGAATCGGATGTCGCAGCCGTGAAATTTTAAAAATCATTAGCAATCCCTCTAAAACTCAATTTTATGCTTTTTTTTTTTTTTTTTTTTTTTTACTCTTTTAGCCTTAATTTGTCACATTTTAATCAAAATTTTGATATGTAGGAGCACTTTTGACTCATTTTCAACTAAATGATATGTATTTATTTTAGTCTCAATTATAACTCTTAATTATCTACAATAACAGTTTTCAATTGACAAATATTGTAATTCTAATTTACTTAGTAACAATAATATATTTAAAATAAAAATAAAAATAAAAATCTAATTAGAATAAACCTCTTTAAAAAAAAAATCTAAATCTTAAACATCTACACCAAAGCAAGACAAACAAAAAAAATATAGTACAAAAACATGGCACCAAAATAAATAAATAAATAATAAAAACTAATAACAAACCTTTCTACTAATCCAACTTTTGACAGATTGGATTGAACATGTATTTTTCTTATTTTTTTTCCCTTCTTCTGCTCAGTAGAAATATGTATATATATATATATATATATTAATATAAACAGTGGTGTAGTGTAGCCTGTAGGTGTATAAACAAAGAAAAATAAGGGAAAAAAACCTCTAAACATTCAGCACTGAAACAGAGCATAGCACAACAACTCACCAAAAACAGAGCATAAACGCAACTCAGGGACACAAACCGTCTTTGAAAAAGCTTGAAGATCAAAGTGAACTCCATAGCCCAAAGAAGCTTAGATCTTGCAGGTTTTCTGCACTGATTTTCATCTGTACCGACGTGTATCGGACTGTATCGTCGTATGTATCGGATTCGGGCCGATACGTGCCGGGAATCGGCTGATACGGACGTGAAATCCAATCTCACCAGTATACCGGTGAGTATCCGACGCGGCCCTCTTATTTTCCGGTACGAATCGGCCTGTACGGAACGTACCGGCCGATATTTAGAACCTTCAAAGCCCTAAAATGCAAAATTTCTTGCAACTCCAATCCCCACACCATAAAGGAACAAAAATGGCCATGAAGATTCAATGGTGTGTTTGATTTGAAGAGTATCATTTCATATTTTTTTGTCCTGGCAATAGGTTCATCTTAACCAAAGCAAATAGCGAGTGTTATTGAAGTTTAGAAGGTAAGTTAGTTTATAAGTAGCTTGGGTATTCTTGATTCAACTAAAGACTTGGTTATATATATATTGACTGCATTACATGTTTTTAAGGTGTTGGATTTAATTAAATGTTGAGTAGAACTCAAGCATGGGAGTTATTTTTAATTTATGTTTGATATAGTGTAAGTAGTTCAGTTTATTCACAATTTCATAATCACATTTTAATGTTGCACAAGTTTTTTTTTTCAAATTTTTATTTATTGTTTTTGTTTTGGTGCTATGCTTTTTTGTTGTATTGGGCGTCTCTCATTGTGATCTCAACATGAGAGAACTTGAGAGATCTGTGGAGCCCATCATAGGTCTCGTTTCGATAATCCGAACTGTTTCTTTTTACGATTTATTGGATAAAATATTTATGTAAAATATTAAGATGATTGTAGCTATATGTTTGAATCAAATTTATATTATAAAAATATAAAGGGTTATTCTTGAAATTATATTTGTTCATTTTTTAAAACAAATATTATTTAAATATATAACTGTTAATATTTAATCATTTTAATTTTTTATATAAATATTTTACTCAATCAGTTTTAAAAAATGAACGTTTTAAATTATTAAAATTGATTTCAAAACGGACTTATTAAGTCTAAATGTTCTTTCAAATTAAAATGACAGGTTAAGATAAGCCAAATCCTAAATAGAACAATGTCAATAATATAAATAGATTTAGTTGGGCGTGCATAATATGAGTTCAATGCAATTTTAGAGAAGTATAGCAGCAAACACAAGTCATTAAAATAAAATGGTATATTTAACTTATAATTATAATTATTTTTATAATTATTAAATTAATTAAAAAAAATTAACCAACTTTCTAAGTATAGTTATTTTAATTAAATTAAAAAAACAATTAAAATAACTAACTTTTCAAAGGGCTCATTGAATCGGTTACCATATACACGGTAGTGGAGAGAAACTAAGATAGTGAAATTGGACTTACTAATCATATAAAACTAGTGGAAACTGTTATGCACGAGATTTTATTAATTAAAAAAAAATTATTATAAATATATTGAAATAATTTAATATTTTATTTTGTGATATATATAAAATTTATAAGTTAATTTTTATATTTATAACCTTTTAAATTATGGGGCATTATTTTATCAATTCATTTTCATCTACTTATGTTTTATTTAGTTCACATATTTTCTTATGTTCTAATAAATCCTGTGGGTGACGTAGTTATCAAAATGCCCCTAATAATAATATTCACATTTACACTATGAATGTTTCGTGATGTGAATGTTCACACCATTAATGTGAATGTTTACATCATCAATGTGAATATTTACACCATCAATGTGAACGTTAATATGTCAATGTGAACGTTCACACTATCAATGTGAACCTTCACACGTCAATATGAATATTCATATTGTAAAATATGAATGTTCATATCACCAAATTGCTAACCGTTTACAAAATATTTGTAAATATAGAAATGTCTATAAAATACCTTAAATATGAAAATTAGGGTTTGGCGGATTAAATATCCAAATAATAGGATTTATTAGAATACAAGAATATCTTATGGATTACTTGGGATATAAACATTTGAAAAAAGATATTCTAATAAATCCTCCTTAAATTATTAGTTTAAAAAAAATTTAAAAAAATTTATATAAATCTATTAAAAATGTTTTAGAACTCTAAAATAAGAGCTCTAGTGGAGCTCTAGGGACGGTGGAGCCCGTGTGATGTGATGTTTTGATTTTTTTTTTTTGTAAAATGTTTTGGAGTTATAATTTGTGAGCTCTAATAACTCTAATGTGTATGTGGAGCCCATCTGATGTGATATTTTGATTTTTTTTTTTTTTTGATTTTCTATCTCATTAGAGCTCTAGTTTTAGAGGGATGTATCATTGGTTTTTTTTTTTTCTTTTTTTATTGCCAAGTGTATAGAACTCTCTTTAGAACTCAATTTTTAGGGGATGTATCACTTCCCTAAATCTATTTAGTGTAATTTTGATAATTTGTAATAAAAAAAAAAAGAGAGTTAAACCTAATTAAATGAGGTTACATGAGTTATGACACATCTCTTCTTGTTATGAAAATATACAAATTTAAAAGTTATAATTAAGACAAAAATACAATTTTATTATTAAATGTAAAGTGAAATGATATTTAACAATAATTGATATGATGTTTATGTTATTAATCTAATAATTTAAGTTACATTTCTTTTGGTTTCAATTTCATAATTAAAAATACAATATGAATATAATACGCACACGGATTTCTAATTTTTAAAAATAAGAAGGTTTTAGAATATTTACTGCCTTTCATCATTTTATTTTATTTTATTTTATCTAATTTGATTTTAAATTTAAATAAAAAATTTGAATTGATATGAATTATTTTAACTTTTTCATTAAATTCTTATCAAATTTTAAAAGAACTTTCATTCTTATTCCATTTTTTTTTATTTTCAATCAATTTTGATGAAAAAAAACAATAATTTCCAGCGCTTCATCTTTTTAAATTTTTATAAAATTATAATTCAATAAAAAAAATTAAGGGTTAAAGATTCTCTTAATTGGAATTATAGTGAAATAACATCTTGAAAGAGTGAAAGTTTGAGTATATGGTTGATTGAAATGTATAATTTGATTAATTTTCTTATCATATTTGTATAAAAATTGATACTTATGACTACATCATTATAAGTTGGATTATGGAAAGTTTTTTGAGATTTCAAATATTTTTGATTTGTAAATATCCTACCTATTAAAAAAAATAAAAGAAAAAGAAAAAAAATGTGTAGCTTTTGGATATATGTTTATCAATTTTGTTTTGTGGATATAAACAACTGATGTTTCAATTTAAAAAAATTAAAAAGTATAAAAAAAAATAGATTGAGTTTTTTGGGGATAAAAAAAGCCATCTAACTTCTCTATATACTATTTTAAGATGGACTATTTTAATCACATAAAAAAATAGAAATTATATTTGGAGATTATCCCTATATATTATGCTATTATATACAAATATAGCGGTAACAAATTAATTAATATATATAAAAAGTTACACTAAGCTTTCATTTTCAATTAATTGAATTATGATTAACAAACTAACAAATAGCAGCAATGGTATAATAGGATAGAAAGAGGATAAAAATAAAATGATATTTAAAAGTTTTAAATTTATCTAGTTATACAAAAATCTAATGTTATAGTACAATCTTAAATTCCCAATAAATTTTCACATTTTCTACAAAATAAAATGACAACAAAAAATAAAAAATCCGATACCCATTTTTTTATTTCAATTATATGATTTTTATTGAAAAAAACAAAATCCAATCAAAATCCTTGGCATAAAATGGGCATAGATACTTCGATTGTAATCATCATCACTAATAATTCTTCTCCACCATGTAAATCTGTAAACAAGCACATGAATCTCACTAAAACCAAAACCAAAACCAAACCAACAACAGAGAAAGAGAATCACACAGTAAAAAAAAGAAAATTAAAAAACAAATAAATTTATGAAGTGGTAGGATATGACCCCCAACAACTTAGACCTCGTCCCGCCTAATACGTCAACTCTTCCGCCAATGCCCACGAAATCTAGGAGCTAGAATGCCTAATCAGATTATTCTATAAGACTTGAAAATTGATTAATTTGTCACATTAAATGATTTAAAATTTTGATAGATATATATCAAAAAAATAAATAATTATATTATTAAATTATAATTCAAAATTTGATATTGTCATATCTTTTTGAGATTTATATTTAAATTCTTATATTCTTTATTTTTGTGTGATTTCTATTTTTGTTTCAAATTATTTAAGATGGGGTTCTGGGTTTCTTTTTTTTTTAATTTAATTAATTTATGGTTTCTATTAGTTTTTAATTATTATTATTTAGGTAAGTTATGATGTGAGTTAAATATGTGAGTTTTATTGATTTAAAGTATGATAGTGTGAGATATTTTCAAATTAAATTTGTTTATATAGAATTTAAAGATTTTTAAAATTTAAAATTGGATATTAAGAAGCAAAAGAAAGATTTTAACTGAATAAATAAAAATCATATTTATTAATTTTATTTGTTTGTATATCTAATTTTTTTTTTTTGGTTGGAAATATTATTTGATTTTTTGAGGGAGTGAAAAAGAAGGCAAGTTTTGATATTCCCTTTTGGAAATCGATGAGAGAAATTAGAATGGAGAGATTATGAAATATTTTTATCATCTTTCCATTTGAAATCCATAAATTAAGGAATAATTATTATTTCCAAAATAATTAAATAGGTATGGGAGAAGTTGAAAAGGGTGTGTATATGAGAAGTCAAAACTGCTTGGAAGAAGTCAATAAATGCTGAGTTTTTTTTTTTAAATCAAAAAGTTAAGAAATTAAGATTGAAATATTGAAATTCCCACAAGGCTTATGAGTTAGAAACCTCTTCTCCTTATATAATATATAGATTAGTGTTTTATATGATTTTCCTAAGAAAAAAAAAATTTCAATTGGAAGTTAAGCAAGAGAATCAAATTAGATATTAATTTTTCTAACTTGTAGGTTGTGGCACTTTGGTAAGGTTTTGGGGTATAAATTTTGAGATCTAAGATTTTACACTTTTCAAGATCAACTCTCAGGGGTTTAGTGCAGTGGTCTTAGAACGATTCTCTAAATACTGGGCGAATCGTATCTGAAGCTTTGTTGTGGAATCGAATCCTGACAACTGCATTCTTTGACTTAAATGGTATGTACGTTGTGGAGTCAATGCATACACCCGAGCTTTGCCCCTCATCCTACTCCGGTTAAATCGACATCAGGTAGTTGATTCTGAAATCGGCGAAAGACAAGCTTGGACCAAAATAAATAAATAAATAATATTTCTCCTCTCAATCAGAAAATTGAGCTCACTTTTAAAAAATTGAATTATTTGTTTTATGTTTTTTTTTTAGTCAAAATTTTTAATATTTTAATATTTTTTTTAAATGCACTTAATTTAGATATACTTAAGCAGTATAATTTATAGAAAAAAAATCTTTAAAAAATGTATCAAATACAAAAATTTAGTATATTTTTGTATTCTTGTGTATTTATTAAATTTTTAAAATATTTTTTCACAAATATTTTATATTTTAGGTGCATCTAAGTTATATACATCTAGAAAGTAAAAAATTTACTTAAAATATCAAAAAAAATTCACTAAAAATAAAATTAAAAAAACACAAAACATAAAAAAATTCAATTTTCAAAAAAATCCATAAATACCAAACAAGGTATATAATCTTTCTCCTCTCAATGGACAACAAATATAATTTCAAGAATAATCATTAATTTTTTATAATATAGATTTGATTCAAATGTATAGCTACTGATATGCAATTTTAATAATTTTTTGCTTGAATATTTTACAAAACTACTGAACGAGTCTTAAAAAGTGAATTGTTCGGATTATTGAAACGAGACTTATGATGGGGTCTATAAATCCCTCAAGTTCTCTCATGTTTAAATCCTAACATAAGAGAGGCCTAATCCTTATAAATAAATCTTTGTTTTAAAATGTTTTAGGCTTGTTTTGAGAAGTGGTAAAAAGTTAGCTTATTATCTTTTTTTTGACTTTTTTGAAAAAATGTATAAAAATAAAATAAAATAAAGAAGTAATATGATCCAAATAAGTTAACAAATCAATGAATTAACTTTTATTTTCCTTTTTCTCGAAAAAGGCCTTAATATTTCTTTGATCTCGTGCATTGTGCATGCCAAGCACTAGTTCACATGAAATTATGAACATCACGAGCCTTTTGACTTCAATCATAATTTGGGTTTTTTCATGACTATGAAAAGGGAAAAATTATTAGTTGGCTCAAGACCCTACATGATCATATTCCTTCTTAATTATAAGTTATTATGTTATTTTATATTTTCAATCATTTAATATAAATTCGTAAGTTTCATCATCTCTACCAATCAAAACACCATTAAAACACCGCGTGCCAGTACTCCAAGACTAACCAATAACTTCTCATGAAAAGGACGATTCAAAAAAAAATTTCGGGTTAATTTATAAACATTGTTTGAACTAAATTAATAGATAAATCACTTTATAATATGAACAAGTAGAACTAAATTCGCTTTATTATGTAAACACTGACTATTTTTTAAAAAAAAGATTCCTTTTTCTAATCCTTTATAGATAACTGGATTATCGACAGAAAAAGTGGCCCAATCAATGAAACAACGAAACAAACACAACTTTAAACTGAAAAATGTGCCAATTGATCCTCATCAAATTTCGTTGTCTACTTGTGCACGTATCCAAAAAGAATAATATTATATGTATTAATTGATATATTAATTAATGTATTAATAAATAATAATGTGACATAATTTTAAAAGTTATGGAGTAACCTCGCAGATACAAAAACTGTGGATCCAAAAATTACAAGCGCACATTCATAGACCGGACTACGGAAGAAAAATCCACTACAACAGGCACATCGGGAGTTAATGTCCTTGGTTGTTCGAACTAAAGTGAGAAGGTACGGGTGACCTTTAAAGTTAAAGGTGATCCCATATTTTACATTCGCATACCGATCTAAAGGACGGATGCAATTCATATGAAGAGATTGATCGCAATCGCCACAATGATAGAACCAATATTTTGGGTCTATATCTTCCTCGCAGATTTCACATATATACTTCTCATTGTCATTTGTTTGGTCTTTCACAGGAGAGGAGTAGGTTAGGGTGAATGGATGTTCATCGTATCTGTGCCTAACCGTACGTGTCATAAGAGCACAACTTTCACATACATTGAAATTGCAAGTCTCACATAAAAACCCAAACTCAGCCCAAACATCACATGCATTGCAACCAAATCCTGTTGGCCTTAGAGCAAGGGTGTGATTGTGAGCTTCATGTCTGATAGTGCGCGGTAGGAATGCACACCCAATATCAAGGAAGAAGTTGCATTCAGAACAACCGAATTTAAACAAACTGCAATATGTGAGGCAACATGGACAAAGATGTTAAATGTAAAAACTCTACTTACTTACTCCACCTACCACCTACTACCACCTACTCCACCTACTACACACCTACTACACACTCACCTACTCTACTCTTCTATATATAGAAATCATTGTAAACATATTCAATACAATCAATAATACATCAATATATACACAATTTGTTTTCTCTCTATATTTCTCTCTTTATTTATACATTAAATTTTAACATGGTATCAGAGTAAGGTTGAGAACCTAGTCATTCTGCTTCACCGGCGGGCGGCAACCTCGTCTTGGCCGCAACCTCGTCTTGGCCGCCCGCCGGACCTCTACACATACCTTCACTCCGCTGTCACAAAGTCCATAGCAGAACTCCGCTCTGCACCGAGCCACCACCACTGTTCCTTGCAGAACACCGCTGTGAGGTGCCACTGCCCCTTGCAGCACTGTCCTGTGCCCGTCATCCCACACAAGAGCCAGCCGCAGCACTGTCCTGTGCACGCGACTACTCAACTCACTTGACCTGCACGCTGCGCCTCCGACCCTTGCGATATCAACGCTACTTCAGCCCGTGGAGCAATTCTGCAACACCTCAGGACTTTTCATCCAAGCTCTTCGTGCATCACTCACTTTAATTTTATATCGGAACATCTCGGAATGAGGGACGGTTGGTTTCTCCAGCTCATCTCCATCAATATTTATACCAGTGCCCTGAATTTTAGTCGCCAATTATATATTTTTTGGCTACTAATTTGTATTCTGTCGCTAAAAACCTGAAATCCCGCCTAAGGTTAGCACTTTTGGTGACTAAACTGAATTTTAGTCGCCAAAACCTCCACTTTGGGCGACTAAACTGCAATTTAGTCGGCAATTGTTGACGTTTAGCTACTAATTTTTTTTTTTTTTGTAGCCAAAAAACTTCACTTTCAGCGACCAAACAAATTTTAGTCGGCAAAACACCTATAATTGGCGACTAAACTGTTTTTTAGTCACCAAAACCATCACTTTTGGCTACGAAACGATTTTAGTCGTCACAAATCGTCACTTTTGGCTACTAAACAACCTGTAGTCGCTAATAACCCTATATTTGGCGACTAAAGTGCCTTTTAGTCACTAAAACCATTACCTTCAGCGACTAAACTGCTTTAGTCGGCAAAACTGATCAACTTTGGCGACTAATTCGATTTTAGTCGCCAAAAACTGTACTTTCAACGACGAAATTAGAAATTTTAGTCGCCGATTGTGCTTTTTGTTGTAGTGTCTGGACAGAACACACAGTGAATTTGCTTGCTTAATGTTTTTATCTCAACCTCCTCCCTGGATCCATTGCACTTGGCTCCAGTCTTTCTCCTAGATCTCCTCGATGTCATCGGAAACAAAATCTCCGGCCAACTTCCGGCCGATATCGGTCGACTGAGTCGACTCACTGTTCTCAACGTCGCCGACAATGTCATCTCCGGTCGGCATCCCCGTCACCTCCCTCGCCACATTGCCGCTCTCTCATGTCTGATTCATCGCCTTCCACAACGAGCAGTCCGCCGGTTACGCCGCCTCCGCTTGTGGCTTCCTCACCGACCACTCCAGCATCCTCATCACCGTCTCTGGCCCCAGCTGAGTCCACAGCCTCGCCAGCTGACCTATGGTCATGATCTCCGGCTCCTGCGATCTCAGATCTAAGAAACGAAATCCCTCCGGTTGGTCAATCGCCATCGATCTCCACTATTTTCACGACTCCGATCTGAGCAAACAGGCCTCTATGATTCTCATTCCCCTCAGTGTTACCATCTGGGCTGGTTACCACGCATCCTTGCTCACAAATTCTTCCCCCACAAGTTCGTCAAAGGAGAATTCATCTTCCTCAAATATTTCTTCGCGTTGAGGGCC
Source organism: Camellia lanceoleosa (assembly GCA_025200525.1). NCBI lineage: Eukaryota > Viridiplantae > Streptophyta > Magnoliopsida > Ericales > Theaceae > Camellia > Camellia lanceoleosa. The sequence continues at coordinate 73,801 of JANUSC010000283.1, read as the reverse complement.
ACCAAAGCTGGGTACCCATAACCACCGACACCCAAATGCTTTTCAAGATCCTGTGCATTGCCCAAACTTCTGTATGAAGGACTCCTTTTGAACTTCTCCGCAATGGATAACAACATTTCAAGATACTTGTTCCTTCCTCGGCCTTGGAGTTCGAATGTGGGGAGAAAAGCAACAAATAAACGGCAGAGCCACACTTCTCTTCCATGACATCTGGGCTACCAATCAATTCACCACTTGGTGGTGAAACATTTGTTTCAAATGACTAGAGCAAACGATTCAATCGCAGAGGCGCTTCTTGCAAGCATCAAGGTGGTCATAATGGAGATAGACCTTCTTGCTTTCCCTTTGCACCTTTGGATCATCAATTCAAGCAACTCAACAAGTGGTGATTCAAGAATGTCATTCATAGATCTGGGTTCTGATGAATAACTCCTCTGTTTCCCATCTGGGTTTTTCCTTCAATAAGTTTCACACTGGCCCCTTCAACAACACTTCACCACCACAAGCATCAGTAGTCTGGGACGTCGTGCACCATGCTTAGAGCTGTTGGGTTTGACAGCTTCTTTTACCCAACACCTTCTCTCTCTCCACTTTATCACATGGGCTTGTCCATCTCATTCCTCCGTTTTGATTTCAAAATCAATTATTTTTATTTATTTTCTCCAAATCACTTTTAATCTTTTTCAAATACCCATTCTACAATAATATATATATTTGTTTTTTTTGCAAAAGCACTACCACCAACTTTATTTTGAATCATCCACCTCACACCGATTTTTTCATATAACCCATCCCTTTCTTTATCTATTTTTTATTTTATCTTATTTTTGTTATTAAACAAAACACCAAACATATTTCACAAACTTGTCATTTCTTTATGCCGGGATCAAACCCGATCAGCATTTTACAAAAAAAAAAAAAACAAAAACAAAAACAAAACGACAGATCTGTTTTTCTTCTTTCTTCTCCGGTGACGGCCACGCACCAACTTCACTTACTCGGCTCTTCCATCGCCGAGCTCTTCCGTTTTTTGTCATTCTTTTTATTGTCTACCTTCGAAGGCCCGTCTCTAGTACTTCCGCCAAGAACTACCACAGTGTTTTCGCCGAGAGAGTCGGCTCCCCACTGGCCATCAAAGGTGAGGTACGTAGGTGCCCCAAATCTAGCCATGGAGGTGGTTTGCCTTTTCAGCTCCTTGTTTTCAGCCTTCAATGTACAAATTTCTGCCTGTGCATCTCTGTACATGCACTGGAGTAGGGAGAGTTGGGCGTTGACCTGGTATACCTCACACGTCTTGTTTTGCAGACGGTGAGACAGGTTAGTGACCGCCACCACTGTCTCCATGCAGGACCTCAACGTGTAGTGGTTGGCCTCGATATCATTTTGAGTAGCCATCACTTGCTCAACTGATAGTGTGAGAAGACTAGGTTGAGTAAGAGCAGGGGCACTTGGCCCAGAGGAGCTCGATGGACCATTAAGATCCGGAAAAAGAGAGAGAGGGCGAGACGAAGCCATGTTCTGGGTTGCTATGTGTTTCAGAGAATCAGAGCTTTCAGACTGGTAATGTCAGAAAGGGTTGGCTGCAGAAGAAGGGTTGGTTGTAGAGTGTCAAAGCAACGAAGAGGTTTCAGCTGGTTTGTCATGCCTCAGCTTCAGCCTCTGTCTTGGTTTAAATAGCCAAGACAGACACGCGCATCGTGCGCCGCTCGGCGCTAGATGACAACATGGGCACGCAAGCCAAGGTAGTCACGCGCATCGCCATAATGTCCGGCATACCTTTTTATGGATTGGGCACGCCTTTTGATGGCACGCCTTTTGATAGGTTGGGCACACCTTTTGAGGGTGCGCCTGTTGAGGGTCCGGCAAGACTCTGTAAACTGTCCCGACATTGATTCCGGTTAGCTTCTACAGAGGTCCGACAAGACTCTGTAAACTGTCCCGACATTGATTCCGGTTAGCTTCTACATGGGTCCAACAAGACTCGGTAAACTGTCTCAACATTGATTTCGGTTAGCTTCTACATGGGTCTGGCAAGACTCCGTAAACTGTCCCGACATTGATTCCGGTTAGTTTCTACAAGGGTCCAGCAAGACTCCGTAAACTATCACAACAACTGTCACAACATTGTCTGCTACAACGGTCCGACATGACCCGGTCAACTGTCTTCTACATCGGTCTGCCATAACCATACAGTCTTCTACAACGGTCTAACACGACCATACAGTGTCTCCTATCCACTTTTATTTTATTTGTCAGATTATTTTCCTGTTTTGTTACTCTCTCCAAACTCAAGTTGGTTGGTTCCTATGCCCCTTGAGTTTGAGGGGGGGCTGTTAAATGTAAAAACTCCACTTACTTACTCCACCTACCACTACCACCTACTCCACCTACTACACACCTACTACACACTCACCTACTCTACTCTTCTATATATAGGAATTATTGTAAACATATTCAATACAATCAATAATACATCAAGATATACACAATTTGTTCTCTCTCTATATTTCTCTCTTTATTTATACATTAAATTTTAACAAAAGATATGAAGGAAATTTTGTGGTCAAGCAAAGTGTGTGCTGTGGGTGACATGGGTAGTGCAGTGTACTAGGTAACTCTGCACAATAATCGTGGAGTAAAAAATTGCATTGAACACAATGGTAAAATGGGCCTGAGATTCTTCGCGCACACACATTGCATTTTTCTTCATTCTCTACCTCATTCAATAGGGGTAAGTTGCTCTCAGAGTGTGACTCCTGATCGATTTGTTTGTTAGAAAAATATAAAGTGTGTTCATGACTAAAATGTCTAATCTCTGTTGCTTCTTTATACTTCCCCACTACTTTGATGTGATTGATGAATAGAGTTCTCAGATCAACAGATTCATCGACTGGCAAGGTGATCCGATTTTCAACTTCAATCTCTACATCGCAATACCTAAAACCAAAAAAAAAATGAATAGTTTGTAATCAAAGTAAATCACTAACCCAAAACAAAAAATAAGAGTTAAACAGGAAAATATCAACTTGGATAGCTCAGTATTTGATGTTGCTCTCCCCAAATTAAGCTTGATCTTATGTTCAGTCTCCACTTCGCAATCCCTGAAACCACATATCCAAGGTTGGAGCGCTATCAAAAGATATAATAATAATAATAATAATCAAATCAAATCAAATTATTCACAGAAAGTTAAAAGAAAAATGTTGCAAAGGAGAAGGGTCAACGACGTGCTTGGAATGCTCCATCTCTGATGCCGCGCAGTTTAGATGGACAGAATATGTGCATTTGGAGTCGGAACAATAATAAAGCCAATTTCTTCTGTACAATGGCTTGTTACAGATTCTGCAGTCCTCGCATCTATATGTATATGGAATAGAATAGGTGAGGGTGAGAGGGTGAGGATGGTGATGATCGCCAAGTTTAATGGTGCTAGGTAATGAATTAGCACATTTCTGGCTGACCCAGAATCCACAGGTGGTACATAAGTAGGAGGTGCCTCCGTGTTCTTCACCGCAAGCATCACATAAGAACGTGGCTGACTTTTCCAAGGGGATCAACTGATGTGGGTGACATTTGAGCTCAATCCTCTGTTGAATATTGGACACCACCGAAGCACACCTTATGTCGACATCGAACTCGCATTGAAAGCAATTGTAAACGAATCGGTCGCGATGTTCTCCACAAACATCGCACGTGCAAGGATAATAAGGTGGCTGTGAAAGGAGAGTAAGGGGGTGTTCAGGGTGAGCAGGATGATATGTCATTTCGCGGGGTAGTTCTGCACATGATTTGTGCAAGAAAAACTCGCATTTGGTGCAACCGTAGGACAGACCTGAGATGGGTTGCCGACACCCGTAGCAATGAATTTTGACACCTTCCTCCATGTAGTCTGTCCTTAGGATCAATGGATGGTCATGACTGAAGTGTTCAAGCTCCATCTCTCTCTCTCTCTCTCTCTCTTCTTGATGGTAAATCTTGAAAATGTTCAAGGCAAGAACTCGATAATATAATAAGTCCCTAAAGTAAGCAAAGTATCGGTTCTGTTAATAATTACAATAAAGCTACGCTTCATGAAGAAGCCTTTTCGTGAAAACATCAGAATTTGGGTGAAGCAACTGTTCACAAATATGATATTTTTATTATTAAAAAAAAAGGGAAAGAGAAAACTTGAAACGTAAAGGGGAGAGAATGCTCACCCCTCTCTCACCGGGCAAACTACGCTCTGCTCACTCTCCCTCTCCTCACTTTCTCATCTCAACACCAAGGATCTTCTAGGGTGTTTTTTTTTTTAAGTTTCTTAAAGTGGTGTATTGTGTGGTTGAAATCTAATGCTAAAAAATTGATGTGACTTGTCATTACACAATGCACCACTCTGAAAAACTTTAGAGAAAAAAAAAACTCTAAAGGATCCTTGCTCTCATCTCACAGCTCGGACATTGAGTGATCTGTTCTGTTTCTTTCTCTCTCTGATTTACTTTTCACTTTCAGTATCACTTTCGCTTTTCCTTTCTTTTTTTAAAATTAGTTTGTGGACCCATAAAAAGAAAAATTATTGATTGATTTAAAGATATTACGGAATCATATCTCTGACTTATAATAAATTTTCATGTTTTCTTATATTTTTTAATTATTTAACACAAAATCGTAAATCTTACTTTTTTTTACTAATTAGAACACACCTGAAATACAATGTAACTGTCCCCCAAGACCAACGAATAACTTCTCCCATGACAGGGCTCTCTGGCAATATAACAACAAACTTCCTAATAACTTATAATGATTATGAGAAGAATATAATGATTATGAGTTGGATGTGATGTTTTGTTGGTTATGACTAAATAACTTATTTTGTCTTTTGTAACTAAAATAATTAAAAAAACCTACAAACCTTCTTCCCAAACGGTACCTCAAGGTTTTCTTTCATGAAAGCTTCTTCGTCAAGCAAAGCATTATTGAATTCCCTTCAAGTGCTCTTGGAATATGTAAAACAAAAATGATTGAAACACTTACCTTTAAAATCATTTCTAATAATGTATTTGATAAGGTTTAAATTTTGATTTATCAAATATTTCAATCTAGCATCAATGTCATATTATTAGGAATTATTTAGGAGTAATAAATAAAGGGATGTAACATTATTGTGAATTTACTTTTAAATCAAGTGAGTACATTTACGTTTGTTCATTACTTTAAAAAAATTGTACCATATATAAATTATGATATTTTCAAATTTGATCACTTTGTCTCATAATTAAGTTGTTTCAACACTATATTTGATAACTAAAGAGAGAGAAAAAAGAAAAGAAAAGAAAAGAAAAGAAAAGAAATGATTATGTAAGTTATAAGAGAAATAAATTTTTTTTTTGATTTTTCTCCCTCTTTTTTGAATAAGAGAGAAATGAAAAGAAAAAATATTAATTTCTCTCTTACCTTATTTGGTTAAGTTATATAAAAGAAATAAAATTATATAATATTATGTTACCAAATTAGCCTTTTATAGGTGTTAGTCCTCTTATTTCTTCTATATCTAAAATGGTAATTTTTGTATTATAACAAAATACACTACTACAAAAATAGATAAAGATCACACTTTTTTGGTGTGATATATGTTATTTAATCACACCTTTTAAGTTTTATTAAAGTGTGATCTTTGGGAGTGTGATTAAAAGGAGTCATTTTTAATCACACTTTTTAAGTGTAGTTAATAACATTTAGATCACACCTTTTAAGTGTGATTAAAAATATTTGGATCACACTTTTTAAGTGTGATTAAAAATATTTAGATCACACCTTTTAAGTGTGATCTTTAGAAGTGTGATTAAAAAAGATCATTTTTAATCACACTTTTTAAGTGTGGTTAATAACATTTAGATCACACCTTTTAAGTGTGATTAAAAATATTTAGATCACACCTTTTAAGTGTGATATTTAGAAGTGTGATTAAAAAAGATCATTTTTAATCACACTTTTTAAGTGTGATTAATAACATTTAGATCACACCTTTTAAGTGTGATTAATAATTAATAAAATCTATTTTTTTTTAAATTGACATATTTGAAAAATAATTAATATTATTTTTGTATGCATATTTGAAGAATGTAATACACAATATATACTATATTTTGAATCATAACCATATATTGAATAGAATAACGTCATATATTTCATAAATGAAAATTAAATATTCAAAAGTATATACAAAGGAATTAAATAAATAAAAAAATTAACTGTGCTTACATATATTAAAAAATAAAAAACTTAAAAAACTAAATTCTTTAATTCTTGGACCATATTTTGCATCTCTCCAAGAAAAATTTGACCTGAAAAATGAAAACACAAATTAATCCAGAAACCGTTGATGCATATGAATAAACTAAAAAGTTAATTCAGCAAACCAAAATAGAAACATTAACCATTTCTGCTTGATCTTAATCCTGAAAATAATTTTAATTGCTTCCTAATTAACAGAAAAATTAATTATATCAGTCTACACCAATCTAAGAGATTTAAATAAATAAATATTTTGCTTTCAATACTGGAGTCACCCACCAACCTCATTTTCAAAGATATCTACATGCTCCCATTCCACATTCGATATCACAGCTAGATTAGGTAGCAATCCCAAGAAGCAACCATCATATTCATACATTGAACACAAGTGTAAAAATGAGGTCCTCCGTATGTAACCAAAGGAGCTCAAAATACACAATCATCTATAGTCTACATATGAAAAGGAAGAGAAAAAAAAGAGAAACTTCTAACAAGATACATTAATAGTGCCAATATAAGCATGAGGTGTTCAAATATCATTAGCTAATAACAGAATTTGGTAAGCATGCAGCTTTTGTTAACTTAGTTTAGGAGAATACCATAATTGCATTTGCTTTATGCACAAATAAAAATATATATATTCTTGATCACTTCAGCAAAAGAAAATCCATCCTTATAATTTATTTGAAATATCATACTCGTGTGTATTGAAAACATTCATGCAATACATTATACAAAGTTCTAACATGGTTAAAAGAAATACCTCTAATACAAAGTTTTGACCACTCCCAAGGATGATTTCCTCCAAGAAACTGAAATAGATAGTTTTAGGTTATAACACATTTTTGTTTGCAGATAAAATATTTAATTCGTAACAAAAATAAGTCAGACAATCACCAGTCACAGATTTTTCTTTGTTGCCTTACCAAGTGATATTCACCAGAATCTTTGATTCACTCATTTTTCAGATTCATCATCACTATTTTGCGCCTCAAACTGTGATCTGAAATACCAAGAGGAGCAAAAAATGTCTGTGACTCGGTCAAGATGCTAAGCCGAGCCTCATTGACCAAAATACGATCTAGCTTTGTAAACAAAATATGTCCATCACTATCCTTCTTTGTTGTGGAAACCACAAGATGATTAAACTTAAGAATGATTAATTAGCAAGTTAACTCTTGCAAGTATGATTCCCCTAAGTAAACAATAAACACATGAAGGATGAACCAAAATGGATAAGAAATTAAAGAACAAAGTATAGGAAAGAAAGAAAAGCAAGACAATTTACAAAACACAACCATTTGATTCATATCATAATTTTCCAATCCAATCAAGAAGGGGAAATTGAAAACAATTATAGATGAATAAAAACACACAATAAAATTTAATTACTTGCATAATCCAATTCAACTAAAACCAATTTATCACATCACAGCCCCTTTGTGAATAAGTTCATTGCATACTGCAAGCAAATTGTGTCACAAACAGTTTGATCCACTATTACCATCATCTCTGGTTTTACCAACCTCGGAAGAAGGTCTAAAGTACATGTTCCAAATCAAAGTCATTTATGTTGATGGAAGAAGCACAAGGATGCAAAACCTATTAAAATGTCGAACCAAACCAACAACAAAATGTCAGAAGTTAATGAGTATTTATCAAAGGAAAAAAAAAAAAAAGAGCTATCAATTAATCAAGTGATGAATCATCTTCAACACCGCTGCAAATGTTATAGTAAGACATTCGAGAGAGGAAAGTAACTCATCATATTCAATCAAAATACACATTGCTTTGATAGGCAAGTCACATTATCAAATTTGTGCAATCGTAATGTTTCAATATTCAAAGAAAGCAACAAGCATGAGATTTTCAATGGTGATCAAATGGTCTCGACTTCAAAACCAAAATACTATATCACATGTCCTATTTTCATAGCATTTAGTATATAAAAGTTAGATTGACCGTGTGATGACACGACTCCACAACATTCTCGAGCTCAAGTTCCAAATCAACATTTTCAAGATAATAGTGATAAAACTACTTAACTTTTGTATTATATAAATGTGTCAAGCTATCCAGATTTTTTAATGGTTCTATTTCATTCTACTTAGAATTCACAAACGAAGCATTTTCTCGCTCATAACATTTGAGTCCATTTGATTTTTCCTTGAGTTAAAACTTATGTTCACACTATCTCAAAGAAAAGGTTTTGACTTTTGATTGATGATGGAGAGGATGCCAATTTTATTTAATTTTAAAAATATATAAATTTATACATATATTGCCAATGAAATGCATGAATAACTAAGTGCATCCTTACTATCACCATGCTCATCAAAGAAATCATCATCAATAGATCTACAAACTGTTTCTGCTATCAAACTCAAACAAATTATCATATAACATTATCAGCTTAAGATTAGGTACATGGAGATCTGTTCTCATCAATTACTAAAACAAGGGTTAATCACACCAAGACCCCCTCAACTATTAGCAAATATCATTTTAGCCCCCTTATCTTGAACTATAAAAACCATACAAATGCCCCTTTTGGAGGTGGTCTAGAGGAGGTGAAAGCGATACATATTTATAATTGAAGAGATGGGTTCATAGATGAGGAGGTAAGGTGATATTCACTAATAGTTAAGGGGATCTTAGTGTAATTAACCCCTAAAACAATTACACATAAAATGTGTTTATGTATAGCAGCTACCTGTGGATATAGCAAAGATGGAAGCATTGGCTCAGGTAAGTTAGTTGGGAAGAAAGGATGCTCGTCTGGGCTCTTATATCTGCCCACCTGATTAGCAATTGAAATTCAATTAAAAACTAGTGACAACATAGTTCTGGTAGTTCTTTCAAATCCCTCAAGGATGAACCAAATCCTTCACCAAATTTCCAAGAGTCGCATTTTTATTCAAATTTGATGAAATTTTAAAAAGAGCAAGTATTGGAAACAAATTTTTAGAATAAGTTTGGAATTTTTCAAAAAGATTTGATGAAACAAAGAGAGTAAGGATTGGAGTGTTCACATCAAGCCCAAAAGATGCAACCACCAATTGAGAAAAGGAGCAGAAAAGAGCAATGTGTACAACACCAAACAAAATACATTTTGATCCCAAAGAGCAATTTTCTTATTTAAAAAATAATATCAATCTTGGTAAAATGCAGCAGTCTTATCAGTTGACAAAAAATGAGGTTGCCTACTACATCACACAACTCATCAAGTGAAAAGTGGCCCATCAAACATGCTAGAGTTATCGCCTGTTTTTAGCTAATTCATCATTTCGAATTGGACAATTAGCACCCTTGATTCAGCTAACCAAGGATCTCTGCCTCCTTCCTCCATCTATTCTAATTAAATCAAATACCCTTTGCTGTCTGTCACCTTCCTGAAGCCAATATAATGACCTCCATCTATTCATAGCTATTGTTTCCATGAATTGATTAGTACTAACAAGAATACTTCCCTATTTATTTGTTGGCATCACTAGTTATATTAGTGTTTACTAATATATGCATCAATAGTTGCATTATTTTACATTTTAGAGTGTTTATGTACTTGTGTAATTGATGTACGTGTAATGTATCATATCCACAGTTTGTGTTGCTGTGAAAAAAAAAAACAAAAATGATTGAGAACTCTAATTTTGGACTCACTCACTGCAGCACTGCAGCAGTTACTGTTTGAAATGATTGAGTTTGTGCCGTACTCACTCATTGCAGCAGTTACTGTTTGAAATCATTTATCTCAACTAAACCTTTTCTCTAAGAAATAGTAACCCAAAAAATCACAATGAGAAAGAAAAAGATATCTTGATCCACTACAATAAATGAACTCTAAAATGCTAAATTTTCTTAAAAGTTTGTAAGAAGAAAGCAGACATGTTATCTTACAACAGTAGCTCCTACTTTGACAAACAATAAGAAAAGCAAAAGATGTTACCAACCAATTATTGTGAATCAACCCCAGATTATACTCAGATATTAAACAACATTAAGTAAAGAGCATAAGCACATTCAGTTGTATACCTCAGACTGATCGTGACCATAGCGCACCAAGAACCTACAACTACAACCTCTTACATCATGACTCCGTCTCTGTGCATCAAGAACATGAGCATCAAAGTAAAGAGCTTGCTCTTTGCCTTCTGAAAAAATTATAAAAACCTTGAAGAGGATTTTGACGACTGATTTAACTTCTTAAGTTGAGATACATGACTATTCCATGGTATTATTATAAAAACATTCACACCGAAAGCAGTATGAGGTCTCTGGAAGAACTGCAACACATTCGATGCTTCGCATGGAAGAGATCGTTGTCCGACATGCACGGGAACATTAACCCATTCATCTTCCTCGGTCCAAAACCAAAAACCGAACTAGAACATCTGAATGGCCAGCAGAATTTGAACCATAATGTTAGTAAAAAGGCTAGCAAAGAAACAAGAGCAAGTCATAAATGAACCAGAGTTTGTAACAAACATTCAAGGAAAAAGACTACTTGTTGTTTAAGGGTAGGTATCGATTTTGCCCATCAACGATTACCGTTTGAGGACAATTCAGTAACAAACACAGTATACCATATCCTAAGTTCCTAAACAAAGACCCTTTTGCTCCATTCATTATACCACATAGAGCATACACATCAGGTGGAATCTGATAGTTCATGAAGGGTCTAACAAGTATGCCACTGGATGAAGTGGCCATGAAGTGTCAGTTTGGGTTGGCTCTTTACAATACTTGCAGAGAATTTATTGTATATCCTTAAGAACAAAATAATGTGACATAACGTAACAGTTGCACAAAATAATTAACGACAACAATCAGGACAACTAAGAAATAAAATGAATTAGTAGGATTCAACTCTTCCGTGTTAGTTGTAACAATTTATGTACGTTGTAACAATTTATATTAATATGTAAAGGGCAAATCATTTTCAAGAATTACGGATCACCCGTCTTAAGAGATCTATGAGATAGAAACGTTGCAACATCATACCCGAGGAAGGAACACAAAATTAATTATATCAAACAAAGACTAATGTTATCGAGAAAAGATGTCAAGAACCATCAAATAATCGACACGAAGCGAAGTTCTAAACCTTAAAGGCGAATACTAACCATGCACCATCCCCGGAAGATTTAGCTTCAAACTCCAACCGAGAATTAGCAGTCCTTCCTGCACTTTGAACTGCTGAAAAGACAAGAAGGCAAACAAATAAAGCAAGATACAAAGAAAAACATAAAAAGGATGTCTTTGAAATAGAAACTAAGACTCATAAATCAAGAAGAGAGGCAGTGTAATGTCTTGCACCAAGAAGTCGATTATATTTTAGGCAGACTACTTTGCACCAAGGAGTAAGTGGACCCATGCATTTAACTGTTGTTAAGAGTTATTCTATATTCTATGTTTTAAGTTGAGTCTCTATTCTCTCTAGTTCTGAGAGATTGTTTGAGGATTTTTTTTTTTTAGTGATTAAGAGCTCTAAAACTAGAGCTCTAATTTGAGCTCTAGTGATGTGGCATAGGGGGAAAAAAAACACACACACACACAAACAAGCAAGCATAAACATCACATCACATGATGGGAGCTCCAAAATTAGAGTTCTAAATCATTTTTGTTTTTAGATTTTCCTTTGTCTAGAATATTACTCGCAAAGCTATTACAAAGAATATGTGTGACTTTTTTATCATTATGATCATTGAGAGCTATTTGTCATCTTGTTCATCTAAAGATGTTGAGATATAACTTGGGGTTTCCTACTTAGATAATTTTCTGTACAATTGTGCCAGTCAATAAATATGTCAAATCATATGTCCCTCTTGCCAATACAATTGTGTTAATCAGACGTTCAAACCAATCTTTCTACATATCATTTCACTACTAAAAATCGAACTTTTTGCGACGGCCTCAAACGTCGCAAAAGGTCCATATATCGTCGCAAAAGACTTTTTGCGACGGAGCAACGACGGAAAATGGGGGGTGGCGGAAAGGGGCGTGACAAAAAGTATTTGCGACGGTTTCCTTGTAGCAACGGTAAATCAATGGTTTTTGCGACGGTTTAACCCGACACAAAAAAGCTAAAAAAACATTCACTTTTAGCGACGGTTTAGGATGCCATCACCAAAAACTTTTTAGAGACGGTAGTTGACGTCCCGAAAAGTATTATTAGCATCGGTCTTAAACGTCGCAAAAAAAATAGAATTAAATCAATACTGTATTTGCGACAGTTGAAACTGTTGCTAAAGATGGCACTAATATGTATATACGACAGGTTAACCCGTCGCTAATAAAATGCAAGAAAATGATGATAACATTAGCGACGGTTTATTACTGTCGCAAAATAATTTTTATAAAATAAATATATATTTTATTAATTCATTCCCTATACAAATTATTAATATTTTCTAAAATAAAATACATCCACATCCACACACATTGACATTCACATTCACAAAATCATATATACGAATAATAATATATATGTACCATGTAACAATACAAACATTCCTTACAAAAATATATAAAACATCTTCCAACAATACTAATAATTTTTGATAATTCAAGAACTCAAATTTGTATCTAAAACAAAACAAAAATATCGACAGTACAAATAAAAAAACATATATTATTGCTTGTTTTAGTATCAATAGTGAGCTCCAATATCAATATGCGAATATATCATCACGTACTCAAAAGGATAGCATCTACAAAAAGAAACAAAAAAAAATATTATTTAAGAAGATCAGAAAATAAAAAAGTCAGTCTCATCAGTTTAAAGTTGACGGCATTTTTATAGTTTTCATGAGTAAGCCCACATTGGACTCAAAAGTAGGCACTATATTGAATGTGAATTATACATATAACACTTGCTTACTGATATAGACGCACATATCTATAATCATGTACACTACATTTTATTACAAAAAAAAAAAAAAAAAAAGAGGTTAAAGCAAGCAGGGAAGGATCTAGCGAAAAGATTAAAGATTACCTTTATCACAAGCCTCTCAAACGTGTTGTTTAAAGAAATTGGATCCATGTTGGGTGGAAATTGCTCTCCACTCAAGATGGAGAGTATCCTTAATGCAAGCTCAGATGTAATGAGCTCCCTTCCAAAAAGCCCAAAACTCTGGAAGACAAGTAATTATCTGTCAAACACACCAGCAATTACCAATCTGAGTTATTCTACAAACTAGACATCAAATTAAATGAGGTATGCAGGTTACACTCAACTAATTTAATATGATTTTAAAAGGAAATAACTAATAACAATTCAAATGCAATCTTACTGCATTAAGAGACACAAACTTATAAGAAGGATCCGAAACTTTGACTTGTCATCTATGTCTTTCCTATTCCGGCAATAAGTAACAACAGTCATCTCTGCACGGTAGCCCTTGTTTTTACCTCCAGTTGTCTCCATCTGCTTAATATATGAACAATGAGAACTGCCAATTTAACAAAATAACTAACGCAAAAAAAAAAAAAAAAAACATCGACCTACATAGAGTTTGTCTGGGTGACGATAGACCAATGCTTTAATTTGTTCCATCAAAGCGTCACTGCAAAATCCCACAGAGCCAAACAAAGAAAGAGAATCCTCAAGGTAAGCTATACTGTTACGTGATTGTACAAAAATACAGCAGGGAAAAAACTGAACCTGTTATTTGATTTTTGACATAATGAAAAGCACAATCAAGTAAAACAGGTGTCTATTATCAGCTGAGTGGAGTTAAATTTTTTAAGCCACTAGGAGTGAAGATGTGTGTAAACCACACTTTTAACTTCTTTACCTGAAAAATTATTTAAACTCATACCTGGTAACAAGGTCTTGTGCAAGTTTGATTAGTTGCTACTCTGAATCAGGGAATATTACCTAATAAGCAAAGACAACTTCCACAAATTCCCGAGTAGAAGTCTAACACAAAAAATAGTAGATAAGCAATGGTTATTGTGCAAAAACTAACTATAGGATTTAAGAAAGTAAACAAAAAAATCTAACATGGGCACTTGCTATAAGAACAAACAAGAAAGAGTACATGCTTCAGGGGGAAAAAAATTTGGCACAACAACAATACGAGCTAGCTCCTATTTCTGAAATTAAGTTCTTTTTATTAATGCGTCATAAAACCACTGGAGCTCTGCATTTAAAGAGTAACAATCAGGAACAAAAAAATAACATATGCAACAAACAGAAAAATTAAAGAGCATAAATGCATAGGGAATGAAACTGAGATTCATCTATCGGACAATTGACATGTACAAATTGATAAATCAGATTTTATAATTATCCAATCCTGCTGCTCAACAAAAATAAAATAAAAAAATAAACAAAACAATGAAGAAAAAATTAGCCATTGTGGCATTTTATCAAACACCTAGTAGACCCATAATCCGAAGCATGAGACTTTACTCTGTGTAGAATCACCAATAATTCATTCACTTCAATGATTATATTGGGTAGAATATAAATATCATAATTAGAATACATAACATGTTAATCATTCTATTTTCTATATTTTTTCCCCAAATTAAAATCATTCAAGTTGTTCATAGAACCCTTTAAAGTAGAGAAGTTTTGGAGATGTTAGAAGTAACGAATGGAATGACTTTAATCTCAACTTAATAATGAATTCCATTTACGCAAACATGTCCGAAGAGTGAGGGTAGAGAAAGAGAAACCCGAGACTGAACAGAGAGGTGTAGAGAAAGAGAGAGAGAGAGACAACAAACTGACCTGGAACTCACGGTAGTGCTGTAGCTTGATGTTGGTGCAGGATGAACTCATGGTGTGGAGGACGAACCGTCCTGACGATGGAGGTTGAACTCACGGTGGTGGATGAACCGTCCTCACGGTGGAGTATGAACTCACGATGGTTCTCTGTTACAGCTTTGTGAAGGAACCATAGATAGATTAGGGCACAAAGTTCTAATCAAGGAGATGAAAAGTTTTTTTGGACCGAAATTTTGATATTATTCAATTTAGGTGCTAAATAAAAAAATTTGGTATTGTAATTTTGAGTGCATGTAAAGACATAGAAAAATATGAAAAAAATAAAAATACATTATAATTGGGTAGTAATGTGAAAGTATTCTTATTAAAAATAAACTTAGGTATTATATGAAATATTATAGTTGACAAATTTGTAATTAGTAGTTTATTTATTTTCATTACAATCCAATTTGTCAAAATTTTCCATCCAAAATTAGTGACAAAATAATTTCCTCACTAAAAGGTCTCAAAATATTAAAAATTATTAGTAACGGAAATATATTTCTCACCAAATAATGTTAAAATATTTAAAATCAAGTTTTTTTTATAAAAAATTGTAAAATTAATGGTGACGAAAATATATTCCTTACTAATAAATTTATAATTAATGACAAATTTTTTCTTACCACCACTGGAGGTTGGAAAAGAGAAGAGAGAGCTCGAAAAGCAAGAAGAGGCGGAGAGAGTGAGGCTAAAAACAGCGCAAGAGAGAGAAAAGAGAGAGAGAGAGAAAGCGTGGTGAGGTTGACCGATGCGATAAAGATGAGCAGACAAAGGTGACTGAGATACATGGGTGAGGGAGTGACAGAGAGAGATATTTATGGTTCAATTTTATTTTTTATTGATTTTAAGCATTTGGAGAAGAAATTTGGTTTTTCTCTCTAAAAATAATACATTTGGAGACGAAATTATTTCCTCTCTAAAATTTTTTACAATGGTGACGAAAGAGAAGAGTGATGAGCGAGAAACAAAGACAGAGAGAGAAAGAGATAAAGATAAACAAAGAGAGAAAAAGATAGAGAGAGAGGAGAGAAAAAGAGAAAGAAACAAGAGATGAGCAAGAGATAAACAAAAAGAAAGAGAAAGAAAGCGAAAAGAGATTAACAAGAGAGATATAGAAAAGAGAGAGAGAAGAGAGATGAACGAGAGAGACAGAGAGATAGAGAGATAAAGACAAAAAAAAAAAGAGAAACAAAAGATGTTCGAGAGATAGACAAATAGAGAGAGAAAAAAAATAGCGAAAAGAGATAAACGAGAAAGAGACAGAGAGAGAAGAGAGGTGGTGGGTGGTGGGTGGTGGGTAGTGGGTGGCAGGTGGTAGCGAGTGGGTGGTGGTGGTGGGTGGGTGGCGAGTGAGTGGTGGGTGATGGTGGTGGTGGTGGGTGGTGGGTGGTGGGTAGTGGTGGCGGGTGGGTGACAGGTGGCTGGTGGTGGATGGTGTGGTAGCATGTGGGTGGTGAGTGGTGGCAAGTGGGTGGTAGGTGATGGTGAAGCGGTGGATGGTAGTGGCGTGGTGGTGGCGGGGTGGATAGCAGTGGGTGGTGTCTGGTGGGTGGTTGGTAGGTAGTGGTGGCGGGTGGTGGGTGGTGGTGGCAGGTGGGTAGTGAGTGGTGGTGGCAGGTGGGTGGTGGGTGGTGGTGGCGGAAGACGGTGTTGGAAAATGGTGACGAGTGGTGGCTAGTGTTGGGTGGTAAAAAAAAAAAAAAAACTCAAAACTCAAAATAGAAACACATTTTTTGTGTTTTCATTTTTTGGCCAAGTTTATAAACTGAGACCACTGATTTATAAATCAAAAATTTTACCAAACAAGTTTTTATTTGAGTTTTTAAAATTTTTGTAAATATAAACAGAAAACTGAAAACGTAAGTGTTACCAAACGGCACCTTAGCAAACAGGCTTTAGATGGTAAATATGTTATAAAATTAACAAATAATTAAATAAGTTACCAACGTAATAAATGACTTATCAAAAGATTCTTAAGCCATATATGGTTTAATTTTTAGAAATTTTTTTAAAAAATTAAAAATTAATTTGGTTAAGAAATAAAAAATAAAAAATAATTATCATTTAAGGGTAAAAAAAAATTATCATTTTAACTTTTGGGCATGTTATATACATACGTATGGCTGTTTTAATTTAATTTGTAAAAAATTATTTCTAACCACTCGAAAGATAAAAATTATATAAAAATGATAATTATTTTTTATTTTTTATTTCTTAACCAAATTAATTTTTAATTTTTAATTTTTTTTTCTAAAAATCAAACCATACATAGCCTAAGAATCTTTTGATAAGTCATTTCTTATGTTGGTAACTTACTTAATTATTTGTTAATTTTACGACATTTTTACGATCTGAAGCCTATTTGGTAACTATTTCGTTTTCAGTTTTCAATTTATATTTACAAAAATTTTAAAAACTGTTATAAAAACTTATTTGATAATTTTTTTTATTAATAAATGGTTGTCTCAATTTGTGAATTTGAGGAAAAAATGTAAATTCAAAAAATAAGTTTATGTTGGTTTTTAAACAGAAATTTACAAATTTTACTAGCATTTTTTTTTCAATTAATTTTTTTTCAAATAATTTTTTTCCAATTATTTTTTTTTCAATGGATTTTTTTTTCCAACTAATACTAGCCTAGGAGGCAATTGGTAATGCTACTTTAAACCTTCGGGAGGGGATTGTAATTTTTAAAATGTAAGGGGTGTCAATGTAATTTACCCAGTGCGGGAAAAATTAGTATTTTAAAAAAATTAAATTGTTGAGGGGGAGAATCTGTAATGAAACTTTAAACCTCAAGGAGGGAGATGTAATTTTCAAAACGTGAGGGGAGAACTGTAATAAACATAAACCTTAGGGGGTGTCAGTGTAATTTATCCTATATATATATAATCACACTTAATTAGAAAATGACATAAAAAATAAATATTATCATACTCAATCAGATTAAGTGTGATTAAAAATTTGGAAATTGTATATTTTATATAAAAATCAATTTAAAATATTTTATACAATCACACCTATTTAGAAAGTGTGATTAAAAAGTAGTAATGTAAATATAATCATATTTTAATTGCATTGTGTGATTAAAAAATATATAAATAATCACACTTTAATTAGAATGTGTGATTAAAAAATATAAATAATCACACTTATTTAAAAAGTGTGGTTAAAGAGTAATGGTGTATATATAGTCACACTTTGATTAGAATGTGATTAATATATATATATATATATAAATAATCACACTTCAATTAAAATGTGTGATTAAAAAATATATAATCACACTTACTTATAAAGTGTGATTAGAAAGTAGTAGTGTATATATAAACACACTTTAATTAAGAGGTGAGATTAAAAAATTATATAAACAATCACACTTTAATTAGAATGTGTGATTAAAAAATATATATATAATCACACTTACTTAAAAAGTGTGATTAAAAAGTAGTAGTGTACATATAATCACACTTTAATTAAAAAGGTGTGATTAAAAAATATATAAATAATCACACTTTAATTAGAATGTGTGATTAAAAAATATATATATAATCACACTTACTTAAAAAGTGTGATTAAAAAGTAGTAGTGTATATATAATCACACTTTAATTAAAAGGTGTGATTAAAAAATATATAAACAATCACACTTTAATTAGAATGTGTGATTAAAAAATATATATATAATCACACTTACTTAAAAAGTGTGATTAAAAAGTAGTAGTGTACATATAATCACACTTTAATTAAAAAGGTGTGATTAAAAAATATATAAATAATCTCACTTTAATTAGAATGTGTGATTAAAAAATATATATATAATCACACTTACTTAAAAAGTGTGATTAAAAAGTAGTAGTGTATATATAATCACACTTTAATTAAAAGGTGTGATTAAAAAATATATAAACAATCACACTTTAATTAGAATGTGTGATTAAAAAATATATATATAATCACACTTGTTTAAAAAGTGTGATTAAAAAGTAGTAGTGTATATATAATCACACTTTTAATTAGAAGGTGTGATTAAAAAATATATATATAATCACACTTAATTGTAAAGTGACATAAAAAATAAATATTATCACACTCAATCAAATTAAGTGTGATTAAAATATCAATCTAATTTTTTCTATCACACTTCCAATAAAAGTGAGATCTTTTTTTTTTTCAAAGTGTGATCTTTAACCATTTTTGTAGTAGTGATAGTATAGACAATTGATCCAACAGTCCAAATTCCAATGTTTTTTTTTTTTTTTTTTTTTTTTTTTTTTTGTAGATACTTGTTGATCAAATTTCTTATTTGTTTCAACAGGTCAAACCATGGTTGGTTTCAACATATCATTGTTGGCAAAAAATTGGATAGATAAAAAAAAAATTGGAAAGATAAAAATTGAACATATAAATTTTAGACAGATAAAAATTAGGACAAGAATTTCACACATATAGAATTGAACAGATAGAAATTTTACAAAAATAGAATTTCAACAAATAAGGGAAAAAATTAAACAGATAGAACAAAAAAATTGAACAGATAGTTAGAAAATTTGAACAAAAAGTCAAAAAATTTGAACAGATAGTAAAAAAAGTCAATAGATAAAAAAAGTCAACACATAAATTAAAGGATAAAATTAAGAACAAAATGTCTTCCCAAAACAACAAAATAATTTCTCACCAAACTATTTCATAAAGGGTGAACCTCTCACCAACAAAAAAATCTACTAGACCTAATGTTTTATACATTCTTTAGATTGGATTTATCACTGATTTTTTAAATAGCATTTAGTTGGCTTTATTTCTTTCTTAATCTCTTTACTTCTAGAGAGATTCAAAATAGTAGTCAGACAGAAATGGGTTTTCCCTTTCTTCCCATTTCATTCCATTTCTCTTCTCTTTGCTTATCCAAACAAGTGATATATATGCACCAAGAGAAATACATTTATTTTCTTTTATTTCCAAATCACCCAGTCCAAAGGGGTTGTAATCTTTGGCAACAAAAAATGGGGGTTTTTAAGTTATAACCAAACCACACAATACAACCAAAAATCACTTTAATCCTAACTAACAATCAAAATAGATTCATAACTAATATTACCATGGATAATAAAAAAATTGAGCCTGACAATCATAATTAGTCATAACTGCACACCACTTAACTTATAATCATAACCACAAACAAGATATATAGTACATCTCGAAAAAAGGTTTTGAATTATAAAATTTCTCACATTTTATAGTCACTAGATATGAGGCAATGTCACTGATATTTATAATTAAAACTCACTACTTTTGTGTCTAGTAAGTAAGATAAGGAGTGCAATTGGGGTTCAGACATGTTGAAGGATTGCTCTAGACAATTTGCAAAGAGGTGAAATTTTGTACCCTGTAGACAATTTCTAAATATTTGTATTTGTTCCATAGTAAAATCTCTTACGACTCCCACTAACCACACCATGAAGGAACAAAAATGTGTTGGGTATACCTCCTTATTGGAGTTTGAAACCCAATTGGTTTTGAAAAAAGAATTTTAATTTGGATCGGTATTAGTTACAATATATTTTTTGATATATTATACATGCTGGCTACATATTTTGTATAAGCCAATTACAATTCAACGCGTGGCAGAATAAGGGTAATATGGGAAAACTATGAAAGTCTTCGATCGTGATCGTACACGTGGCAGTTAGTATTGTTTCTTACAAGATCTGCATAGTACTGGATCAGCAAAAAGATGCAAAGTGATGTGGCTTCAACGGTTACTCAAATTCAAATTCAAAATTAGGAGGGAAGCCTAACTGCAGGTAATGGGAAAGTGGAGCTAACTATAAGGCAACATGATCAGCGATCATGGAGGAGCGATTCGACGGTTAGAAGTGCAGTTCGATGGTCATCCTTGAGAAGTATAAATAGCAGAGAAAGCCCCAGAAAAAGCCCCAGACTCAGATCCAGAAAACCAGTTTTATTCTACTTTATTTCTTTTCCAGTTTTTACATTTCTTGTTCTTTATATTTCTGTACTTCAAATTCCTACACTGCATTTCGTTCATAGGAGTAGTTTCAAGTAGATTGTTGCTGTAAACCTCTACGAGGCTGAATTGGATCATTGTAAGTCTTTCGTTTTACTTAATGAAATACTGCAATTGTTCTTCAATCAATCATTGTCAGTTTATTTCTCCTAAGCAAAGCCACCAGTAAAAGTCCTCTTCATTGAGGCTGAAAGAACAAAAATACAATCGTCTGATAATTGGTTGGCAATTAAATTTTTGTAAGGACTGATTGATCCTTGCTGGCATGCTCACAATTACAAAAATAACCTTCGAAAGCCAAAAAAGCCAACATATATTTTTGGCACGCCCAGTGGGACTAATTGAAATGGCTAGACGTAGGAGACAAGGAGAAAATGAACGCTTGGAAGAAGGCGTGAAAGGAGAGGTAGAAATACCTAATCTAGAGGATAATGTGATAACACATCCAGTGGAAACACCTATTTTATCAGAACCTATGGTCGAACAGACTAGCACTTCGGAACAAGTACCACATGTTCATAATATTGGACGAGGCCAAGGAATTGGACCATCCACTCTTCCATCTACTCATCAAATGAATCTATGGGGAGGCCTAGTAGATGCCATAGGACAGTAGTTAATGAACACAATAGAGAGATGGGCAACATTCTTTTTGGATCGAATGAATGCTCATCAACCAACTAATGCAAGACATATAAAGGAAAATTCAAATGCCCCTCAACAAAGATTAGCTAGAGACAAACAGCCTATATAGAGTAATGGGCATACTAATGGTCAAACTAGTAACCAAAATCATGAAAGACCACCACCTCAGTCTTGGTATGAGCCTCTTTCGAGGCCTATGACAAGTAAAAATGCATCGTTACTTAACAGTGAAGCCATGCAAATTGGTAGATCTAGCCTAGTATAAGAAAATGGCATAAGGATGGTTCCAAATCCCATGTTCGAAGCCATACCTAGCATAAGGGGGTTGACTAACCCTTTATTCGAATTTATACCCGGGGGGTTAGAAGGTTTTCCTACAACTGGAAGAGACACAACACCTGTTCCAACACCTTTCGCAGGTCCTTTTGTAGGACAGGCTCAAAGAGGTCATCCATACCCTTAACAGCAGCCAGTACCGCAGGGACAACCAGTCCCAAATATACCACCCTATGGGCCAAGAGAACCCCAGGCACAAGGTTGTCCACCAAATCCTGTGTTTGTTCCTCTAGTGGTGGTTCAACAAGCACAAAATATGGTCCCTAGGGACCAAATTGCTAACATTATTAGAGAGATGTGCAGACCAATGGCTCGGGGGGTTCAGACTCCTGTGTACAGGAAATCGTACCCAGAATGGGTAGATAGGGTACATGAATACCCAAGAGGTTTCAAGATACCAGATTTTGTCCTTTTTTATGGAAATGGAAACCAGTCAACGGTTGAGCATATTGCTAGGTTCACGACTCAGTGCGGTGAATTTACCAATAATGACTATATGAAGTTAAGATTATTCCTAAATTCTCTAACTAGGGGAGCATTTGCATGGTATATTAACCTTACACCTGGCTCTATCCAAACTTGGCAACAAATGGAAGAGACATTTTATGCCCAATTCTTCTAAACAGAGCCAGAGGTTTTTGTGGCAGACTTGGCAAGATTGAGTCAAAGGCCTGATAAGAAGGCTACTCAGTTTATTACCAGATTTAAAAGAGCACGAAATAAATGTAGGATCATCTTACTAGAGCCTGAATTTGTGAGATTGGCTCAAAATGGTCTAGAGTTTAGGCTTCAAAAGAAGTTTGACTCAACTGAGTTTAGAGACTTAGTGGAATTAACCTATAAGGTGTCTAGGTATGAAGTATTACTAGAAGAAGAACAAGATCGAAGTAATGCATCATACAAGACGTATTATAGAGATCCTAATTATGAGATTGATGCAGCAGAGATTGTAGGGAAAAAACCTGTGATCTGTGAAGCATTAATTCATAAAGATACAACAATTGACCAACAGTTTAAAAAGAAAGACCTTCATAGGAAATACTCTTTCGATTTAACAAAGGCAGATGACATTTTTGATCATTTGCTTGCTGCAAATTTCCTGAAGTTACCAAAGGGAGTTAAAATTCGCCTGTGAGGAACTTAAAGGAAAAGTGTATTGTAAATGGCATAATTCTTGGTCTCACTCAACTAAAAACTGCATTATTTTTCGAGATAGGATCCAAGAGCATATTCGAAAGGGGAGTTTAAAATTCCCAGCTAAAGCAGAAAAGGCCATGGGGACTGATACTAATCCATTCCCAAAAATTGGAGAGGTGGCAGCCAATGTTATTATGCCAAACTTCTAGAACTTGTCCTTGAAAGAATTAGAAGAAATCAATGTGCAGATGCATGTGGCCAGCCAGACAACTGTCAAGAAAGACAATGGAAATCTACCAACTATTGGACAACGTTTCTCACGCCAGAGAGAAGACTCTGATGAAGAAGCACTGGATGACGATTCTTTAGAAGCAGCTGTCATGCAAAGAATGTGTCCTAGGTGCAGGCTGAGTTACAAGTGGTTGAAAGGGCTTCCAATTGATGGGAAACAATATTACAAGGATGTGCAGAGGCGTCCTAAACCAACTAGTGCTTATAACAAAAGGCCATATCCAACTAGCATTAGGTAGCAACCATTAATGGCTGAGCCAACAGTCGCTAGAATGCATTATAAAGGCAAGAGGTCTTTACATGAGTCCAGACCACTTAATTATTACAGAATGGAAAGCGGTCATCCTAAAATGTGACTGGAGAAGTGTCACGACCCCAAACCGCCCCTAGTAGTTTGGTGCCATGATGGCCAGTAATCCGAGATTACCAAAGGCCTCTTACAAAAGATCACACACAATCAGAGTATACATATGGGGCTAACATGTGCGGAAGCAATATTTTCATCTAAATAGTCCATAAGAGCTGTGCATAGATTCAATGGAATGGCATACATCTTTAATTAAAGTCTTACAACTTGATTACAACATAAACCAAATACATACAATACATCTTAACAAAAGGCTTCTCTGCCGACATAATCAAATATATGAATTACAAGGTCAAAACATAATCTTCAAGGTTGCCGACATCCTCAATGCCGACCTAACATGCATACAAAACATCGCAAGAAAAACACACATCTTGCCAGAAACTTCTTGCTTGCAACCTACATATATATATATAGAGAGGGTGAGTCTGGAAACTCAGTGAATGGTACAAGTAATAAAGGGGTTTACATGAATGATTGCCGGGATTCTTATCAAAACAATACATATAACATAACTTGTATCAAAACATATCCACCTGCTCAAAGACCGCTGGTGGGGAGATCCTTCAAAACATACATGCATATCATATCAAGTTCAAATCATGTACATCGGCAAAACTTATACAAAACATGTACTTGGCATGACTTAAATCAAAACACATACTTGGGGTCGTCACCCTTCAAACAGAACATATCCATCCGCTCCTGCATCCGATGGCAAATCCACTGCTCCTAGACCGTCGGTGGGGACTATCCGCTCATAGACCGTCGATAGTAACAAGACATATCTACCCGCTCATAGACCGTCTGAGTCGAGTTCTTAACAAAACATACATAACATAGCTTGTACAAAGCATTCTTGGCATAACGATACAAACAGGATCAATCATTCATGCTTAACAAATACTTTTCTAAAACAAGCAAAGCTTTAACAAATCTTTAGAACATAACTTTATTAAGAATACCACTCACCTAGTCCTTGGGACGTCGGATCAAGGCAAAGGTCCAAGTCCTTAGAACACAGATCTAACGGTTGGATCTCAAGGAATCAAGCTTGAAGTCCACTCTCTCTCTAAACGCCTCTCCCTTAGAGCTTCTCTCTACTCTTCAAAACATAAACATAACAAATGATGCATTTCTTCTCTCGCCGGCCGATATAACACTCACCGGACACGGCAAAGAATCGGTTGGTTCTCCTCAAAAGGTGATCGATTGATAAGACAAGGTTCGACAAAGCGTATCTAACAAGCTACACAAAGAAACACTCGGCCAGAATGACATCCAAAAGGACAAGACATCGCAAACAAAGGACAATGACCTCGCTAAGGACACACCCGCTAAGGGCAAGACTTCGCAACTAAGGTAACAATGATCTCGCTAGGAGGACAACACTTGACTAAGCTGTGCCACATCTCGGCCTAGATGTGCCACACCTCGGTCTAGGTCATACCACCTGTGACAAGATCACCTCGGCATAAAGATGACATCTCGCCTAGATAATACACATCTCGGCCTCGGCGATACACACCTCGCCCAGATGATAATCATCTCGCCAATATGCCAGGACAAAGGTGGAGGTCGGGCAAAGTAGTTCTAGGCTTAGAATGACCTCGGCTAGGAAATGATCTAGGCTTAACATAACTTAGGCTTGACACAGCAAGGGAGGAACAAAGCATACATACACACTTAGGCAAATCATATACATACAAAACAAGGCAAGATTCATACATGTTAACTTAACAAGACAAAAACATGCGAATGCACATGATCATGACTAAGCCATAAATGTGGGTCCTTACATCCTTCCCCCCTTACAGAAGTTTGGTCCCCAAACTTAACTTACCATGTTTCCCAAAACATTTCTGTATAACGGATTCTCATATCTCCTTATCTTTTCTGGCCTTTGCCTTCAGACAGTCCTTCACACGATGACCTATCTCGCCACATTCAAAACATGCTCCCGATGCCCAATGACAAACTCCAAAATGCCGCCGCAAGAACTTGTACATGTCGGCCTAATGCCACCTTCCCGATTTGCATTGGTGGGGTTGCCCACTGCTTCCTCCTCGGCATCGCCCAGTGTCCGCTTCTTCCTCGCGATTGTCATAAGTCCGCTTCTTCTTCGCTCCTCCGAACTCGATTGCTCAGTTGGCTTCGCCAGAATGGCCTTATCCAACACTCCAAAGATACGTCGGCATGTTGAGCAAATTTACTCGATCTTGTATTGGTCCTCGCCCACCTCAAACTTCCTAGCCTTCATATATTCGCTGCTGACCATGTGAGGTGCATACCTCGCTAATTCGTGAAGGCACGGTCATATTCACCATCGCTTTTCTTGCCTTTGTGTTAATGTTCAAATTCAAAGGCCTTGCGGTTTCGAACACTTAGGGAAAATGCTTGTTGTAAAACAACTCCAAAAATCGCCCAAGTCAAATTTGATTACCTTCTGATCATCATCCACCACCCACGAAAGGCCGTCTTCTAATGTGAATCTCGCCAATGACACCTTCCGAAGGCCGGTGGGGAAAAACCTCAAACCTTCTCCATCTCAAGAACCCATGCTTCGCTTTCATCGCTCTATACCTCCTTGAACTTCCGGTTGCATCTTCTTGAACTCCTTGATCAAAGTCGGTGTATCATCCCCATACAAAGTCGGGCCGTGGTGGCACTTGTCTGACCGGGTGAGGTGGAGGTGGTATCGCTTGTCACCAACCGCTTGTTCGGCTTGAGTAGATGTAGCACCAATGTTCTGTTGCCTTGCTTGCCTCAACTCACCGACCAAACCTTCAACAATCCTTTCTAGTCCGTCCAACCTCTTTTCTCCCGATCTCGGCGAACTGGGGGCCTACCTCTTCTCATGATGCTAAATATATGCAAACATGTGGTTCTTAAAATAAAATAGACAAATAAACATGTATGCAAGTGAGCATGAGCATGCCAATGCAACAAATGCTGATGCCGAGATAATGCACACCTTATCAAGTAGCAAGCAACATGGTGCAAATCGCAACACCAAGTCTAAGGAAATCCTATGCTCTTTAGGACTCAAAGTGTGTGAACAACGTACTATAAGGAACTTGTGCTCTGATACCATTCTGTCACGACCCCAAACCGCCCCTAGTAGTTTGGTGCCATGATGGCCAGTAATCCGAGATTACCAAAGGCCTCTTACAAAAGATCACACACAATCAGAGTATACATATGGGGCTAACATGTGCGGAAGCAATATTTTCATCTAAATAGTCCATAAGAGCTGTGCATAGATTCAATGGAATGGCATACATCTTTAATTAAAGTCTTACAACTTGATTACAACATAAACCAAATACATACAATACATCTTAACAAAAGGCTTCTCTGCCGACATAATCAAATATATGAATTACAAGGTCAAAACATAATCTTCAAGGTTGCCGACATCCTCAATGCCGACCTAACATGCATACAAAACATCTAAGACAAAAACACACATCTTGCCAGAAACTTCTTGCTTGGAACCTACATATATATATATAGAGAGGGTGAGTCTGGAAACTCAGTGAATGGTACAAGTAATAAAGGGGTTTACATGAATGATTGCCGAGATTCTTATCAAAACAATACATATAACATAACTTGTATCAAAACATATCCACCTGCTCAAAGACCGCTTGGGGAGATCCTTCAAAACATACATGCATATCATATCAAGTTCAAATCATGTACATCGGCAAAACTTATACAAAACATGTACTTGGCATGACTTAAATCAAAACACATACTTGGGGTCGTCACCCTTCAAACAGAACATATCCATCCGCTCCTGCACCGCCGATGGCAAATCCACTCGCTCCTAGACCGCTGGGGACTATCCGTTCATAGACCGTCGATAGTAACAAGACATATCTACCCGTTCATAGACCGTCGGTAGTCGAGTTCTTAACAAAACATACATAACATAGCTTGTACAAAGCATTCTTGGCATAACGTATACAAACAGGGATCAATCATTCATGCTTAACAAATACTTTTCTAAAACAAGCAAAGCTTTAACAAATCTTTAGAACATAACTTTATTAAGAATACCACTCACCTAGTCCTTGGGTCGTCGGGTTCACGGCAAAGGTCCAAGTCCTTAGAACACGATCTAACGGTTGATCTCAAGGAATCAAGCTTGAAGTCCACTCTCTCTAAACGCCTCCTCCCTTAGAGCTTCTCTACTCTTCAAAACATAAACATAACAAATGATGCATTTCTCTCTCTCCGATATAACACTCGGCTGACACGTGGCAAAGAATCGGTTGGTTCTCCTCAAAAAGGTGACTGATTGATGAGACAAGGTTCGACAAAGCGTATCTAACAAGCTACACAAAGAAACACTCGGCCAGAATGACATCGGCAAAGGACAAGACATCGGCAAACAAAGGACAATGACCTCGACTAAGGACACACCCCGCTTAAGGGCAAGACTTGACAACTAAGGTAACAATGATCTCGGCTAGGAGGACAACACTTGACTAAGCCGGCCACATCTCGGCCTAGATGTGCCACACCTCGGTCTAGGTCATACCACTCCAGGACAAGATCACCTCGGTACAAAGATGACATCTCGGCCTAGATAATACACATCTCGGCCTCGGCGATACACACCTCGGCCCAGATGATAATCATCTCGGCCAATATGCCAGGACAAAGGTGGAGGTCGGGCAAAGTAGTTCTAGGCTTAGAATGACCTCGGCTAGGAAATGATCTAGGCTTAACATAACTTAGGCTTGACACAGCAAGGGAGGAACAAAGCATACATACACACTTAGGCAAATCATATACATACAAAACAAGGCAAGATTCATACATGTTAACTTAACAAGACAAAAACATGCGAATGCACATGATCATGACTAAGCCATAAATGTGGGTCCTTACAAGAAGGGTTCAGTTTATGGAATCAAAGCCAGAGATTGACCTCCTAGACCAGCTTCAAGCAGGACGGAAAGTGTCCACCTTCATCAAAGGCCTGAGTTAGGCCCAAAATATGGAGTCAGGGCCAAGCAGTGGCCTTCACAGCCAGCCTCGAAGATGGTTTCGAAGGAGGAAAAAAATAGTTCAACAGATGGGTCAGTAGGTTCATGGGTACTTAGAGTTCCAGATTGGTTTGTCATGCAGAACAAACCTAGGGAAATGTCTACCCAAAGAAATATGTTGAAAACCAAGGTAGGATGGTCAAACCTCCTTTGGTGGCTCCAAACAATTGGGTATTGCTTAAGCACCCAAAAACAAAAGAACCAAATATGGTCCCAGTGATTTCTAGGTCCCAAAGAAGGACGATCCAACGAAGGTACACTCAGTACCAGAATGATTTAAAAGGAGGTGGAGAAAGCTCTTCATTGGCTCAGCTAAAGAGCCAGGAAGAAGGAGAAGAAGATTCAAAGTTAAACCATAATCTAAAATCGAATCTTCCAGATAAAAGGAGTTGTAGCAGGGAGCAGTTGGCCAAAGTTTATTCCGAACTAAAGGCCAAGGAAAGATCCAGCTTGATAGGATTGGAAAAGCTTTAATGGAAAGTGATAGTGAGATAGAAGATGAAGTCGTCCCAGGCCAAAGGAAGGGGATGGTTAAAGAAGAAATGTTTGAAGCCTTCATGGCTGAACATATATTTTTGGTCGAAAAACCAATAGAAACAGACTATTCGAAGGAAATTACTAATACATAAATGCCAAAATGTAGCATGGAAGACGCTTCTGAAGTAATTAAACAAGTTGACCAAGAGGGAAAGCAGGTACAGCCAGTCGTCCAATTTGGCTCGTTTCCTCCGGTGTCAGTGAATATGGTACTTATATTACCACAGGAGTTTCAAGCTGAAGATGAAAACCAAGGTCAGGAGATTGACCCAATTCCAGTCTCCAGTGAAGACTCACAAGTAAGTATAGTGCAAGACGAATCCGAAGTAGCCACACCAATGGAAACTGAGGACGAGAGTGAGGAAGAGGTAAGTATTAACCTCTCATACCCTTTTGAGTATCCCATGACGTCCATGACACAGCATGTCAAACCCTTGTATATCAAGGCCTTCTTCGATGGAATACAGATGAATCAGGTGCTGGTGCATAACGGGGCAGCAGTAAACCTGCTTCCAAAATCTTCGTTGATGAAACTAGGAAAGAAGAACCCCAGACTAATCCCAACCAGTACAACCATTGTTGGTTTCGCTGGAGACAAACAGATGGCCCAAGGTATTCTGCCCATCAACTTGAGTGTTGGAACCAGGGACTGCATGACAACATTCTTCGTTATTGACAGCAATGCTAAGTATAATGCTTTACTTGGAAGAGATTGGATTCACACCAACAAATGTGTGCCTTCCTCTTTACATCAGAAAATCATGATGGCCTTGTGCAATGGGGAGACGGAGGAAATCAATGCAGATCCTCAACCCTTCATAGTTTGTGCAGATTTCGCAGAGGCCAAATTATATACTGAAGGAGTGGCAACACTCAGCATACTGAGAAAACCTAATGGATCAACCGATGTGATGGCTGATGAGGAGTTTGCACATCTAAAGCACTTGGTCCAGGATAGTGCTGATGAAGAGTTTGTCGTTAAGGATGACACTGATGCCTAGTTGTAGGTAAAGAGATGAAATCCAAGAAGCCAGGTCTTTGGCTCTAATTAAGTTCTTAGTATTGGATGTAAAATCAATATTCCAGAAAGTGCAAGAGCAAGAGAAAGAAGCCACGATGATTGGTTGTAAGAAGGAACAGCAACAGGTCAGATGCTTGGCCTTGGATAAATACTGTGCTTTGGATATTGAAATAAAAATCCAAGAGATACAGGAGGAGGATGCCTTGTGGATAGACTTTGTCTATGAGGAGGAGGGTAAGGATGTCGAACCAAGGAAACTGGAAGCAGAACAAAGCAAGGAAATTGCTTCGAAGTCAGAAGGAATCAAAGAAGGAGCATCAGTGAGTTCTCAGATACAAGACCCCTTGGAAAAAGTAAATTTAGGAGAATGTTCTATACAACAGCCCACCTATATAAGTGTTTGGTTGAATGCTCTTGACAGGGACCAGTTGTTGGTCGTTTTGAAGAAATATAGAGATTGTTTTGCATGGTTTTATAATAAACTACCAGAATTGGATAGGTCATTAGTAGAACATAGGCTCCCTATGAGGCCTAATTTCAAGCCATACAAGCAAAAATCAAGAAGAATGAGTCTAGAAGTGATTCAGAAAGTTAAGGAGGAAATTCTTAGACTCCTCAAGGCAGGCTTTATTAGGACAGCCAGGTACGTTGAATGGTATCCAATATTGTGCCTGTAGTTAAGAAGAATGGTAAAATTAGGGTATGTATCGATTTCAAAAACTTAAATCTAGCAACCCCAAAAGATGAGTATCCTATGCCTATAGTGGATTTGTTGGTAGACAATTCAGCAGGGCATCAAATTTTATCAATGATGGATGGGCACTCTGGTTATAATCAAATCAGACACAGAGGAGGATGTCCACAAGACAGCATTTAGATGTCCTGGGAATATTGGCACCTTCGAATGGGTTAAAATGCCATTTGGCCTGAAGAATGTTGGGGCTACATATCAGAGGGCTATGAACACTATCTTTCATGATCTCATTAGAGGATATTTAGAGCGTTATATTGATGACATTGTAGTGAAATCCTAATCCATGGAGGAACATTTATTTCACTTAGAAGCAACTTTCGAAAGAATGAGAAAGTTTAAGTTGAAACTCAATCCTCTTAGATGTGCTTTTGGTGTATCATCTGGAAACTTCTTGGGCTATGTAGTACACAAGAAAGGAATACAGATTGACTAGAATAAAGCCAAATCCATCATTGAAGCTAGACCTCCATCAAGTAAGAAAGAATTACAAAAGTTCCTTGGACAGGTTAATTTTCTTCGAAGATTCATTTCTAATACTGCAGGGAAAACTAAAGTATTTTCTTCCTTGTTAAGGCTAAAAGATGAAGAGGGGTTTGTGTGGACAGCAGAGCATCAAACTGCTTTCAAATGAATCAAAGCCTACTTGGCTAACCCTCCAATGCTGATGCCACCAAATGGTGATAAGCCCTTGACATTGTACATAGCTGTAGCAGAAGATTCATTGGGAGCTTTCTTAGCCCAAGACAATGAAGAAGGCAAGGAGCAAGCTATTTATTACCTTAGTAGGTTTTTAAATTCTTGTGAATGTAAATACTCACAGAGAAAAGTCAGGTTTTGCATTGTATTTTGCTACAATGAAATTAAGATACTATCTTTTGCCTATAACTGTCTTGGTAATTGCAACCACAGATTTGGTTAAATATAGAAGGGAAGAATTGGCAAATTGATACTAGCTTTATCAGAATTTCATCTAGAATATGTCCCCCAAAAGGCAGTAAAAGAACAAGTTTTAGCTAATTTTTTGGCAGACCATCCATGTCAAACAGAAAGCCAAGAGCTAATGGAACTTGGTATAACTAGTGTTGAACCATGGAAAATGTGGTTCGATGGATCAAAAGCCAATGGTCTAATTGGAATTGGTGTAGTAGTTAAGTCACCACAAGGAGTAGAAACCACACATGGTTTCAGAGTGGATGAAATTACTTGTTCCAATAATCAAGCTGAATATGAAGCCTTAATAATGGGATTAGAAATACTTATTGGATTACAAGCTCATGCAGTTGACATATTTGGAGATTCTCAATTGGTAGTAAACCAAGTAAAAGGGATTTTCAAATGTCAAAGTATAAGCATGTTGCCATACTATGTTGTTGCATTACATCTGCTGTCTCAATTTCAGATAGCAAATGTAACTCATGTCCCAAGATTCTTGAATAATAAAGCTAATGATGTGGCTCAGAAAGCTTCGAATTTCAAGAGCAGGGATAATACTCAAAGGAACATAAGTCAAACAACATATCAAAAATTAACACCACCCTTAAATAAAAGGAATGTGGTCCTGGAAGTCAATCATAATGACTTACAAGAACAAGATTGGAGGTATCCAATAATGCAGTATCTGGCTGGCCCATCTTGGGCCAGCAGAAAATTTAAATTACAGTCTATGCAATACATAATGTATTGTAATGCTCTCTACGAAAGAGGGGGAGATGGGTTATTGCTGGAATGTTTAGGCCTAAAGGAAACATTGACAGCTATAGCTGAGGTTCATGAAGGCATCTGTGGTGCTCATCAGCGCGGTGTAAAGATGAGATGGCTGCTTCGAAGACATTCCTACTATTGGCCGACTATAGACACCCCATTTTTGACCGACCTTAAGACTCAGACGTCACCGATTGAGCGCTTGGTGATGTTGCATATCGTGCTCGTCTAGAGGTTTCAGAATCTCGGCCGTGAGCCTTGCCTCCGAACTTCCGGGCTTTTCTGTGCCTTGTCTCGGTTTGCGAACCAGGCTCGGTTTTCTCTGCTTTCTTCCGAAGGAGGAGAGAGGTCTCAGAGATCATCTCTCGTGGTCAGGGCTACATTTCGTAGTCGAGGCCATTTTGCCCATTTCGGAGTTCTTTTGCCAGCCGTGAGTGCCAGAATGCCTCGGTTGGGATCGCCTAACCACCTCCGCTTGCTCCAGCTTTTGGCATGCATCTTATTTACTCCTTTTGAGGGACACTGTGGTCTCGAGAGACCAACCGTGCTCGAACACCACTCCGGTGCCTATGGCAGTTTTCAGGCCTCAGATCAAGGCGTTGCGCCGAACCTTCATTTTGCATCGCTTATGCTCATTTTTGGGCAGGACCTCTGCTTTCATCACCAGGAAGGTCGTAGAAGGGTGGGAGGGTAGTAATTGTTTCAGCAACCAGTTATATTCCTTCATCGCCCTCCGTCGCCCGTTTTCTCTCACTCGGAAGCCAATGTTGACCACCCTTGGGCCATTTTGTTCAACCCTAACCCCCATATTTGTGTTGTACACACCTGGGAGGCCACCAATATTTGGTGGCTGGCCAATAATTGTGTTTGAACCTTTTGAACCCCTTTGAAAAGTGGGTTGTTCTCTCTCCTGGTTCACTGTTTCCAGTTTTTGACCACATGGCTGTGTTGAGCACACATGGGAGGCCATCAATCTGTGGTGGCCGGCCACTAATGCCACTTGACCCTTTTGACCCGTGGCCGGCCGGCCATGGGGAGGGCCGGCCGGTCACCTGCAACCTCAATAGCTGACCGGCCAGATTCCTTGCACCATGTTCAGTCCAAATATGACCTCTTTTTCCCCCCAGATTTTGTATCCGGGGGGCCATTTTTTTTGGGGAAAACTTGAATTCATTTCCCCCCCCCCCCATTTTTCCTGCCTATTCTCCCCCTCTTTTTCCTATAAAACCAACCTCCCAGCTCTGGTTTAAGGGTTGGAAAAATTTGCCTTGAGCTCTTGTATTGAAGCTCCCTTTCCTTTTACACTTTAAGCATCCTAACCATCCAAGTCTGACACCCTTTCTACACCACCACCTCCATTCCAGCCACTTGGAGCAGCTTTCCAGAGCTTAGGAAGCAACATTTCTTGGTCCAAAGGCTGTCAAAGAGTTGGTCTTCAAGGGTAAGTCATTTTCTCCCCTCTTTGACCCTTTTCTTGGTTCATATCTTAACTCTTTGTTCTTGCATATTTGGGCTCCAACCCTAACTAGAAATAGGCTTATTTTGAGCCATATTTCATGTTTGATTGAGGGCCTCTCACTGCTTGAGGCCTCCTTGTTGCACTTGCTTCATTATCTCCCTAATATGCCATTTTCTTGCACATTGTTTTTGGCTTATGTATGAACTGTTTTGAGGCATGTTGTAAACTGTAAAGTAGCGTATTTTGAGCCCTTATTCAACATTGTTGAAGGGATCATCACTGTTTGAGCCCCCCTTTTGTCACTTGCCTTTATATCCCTCTTTTGGCCCCATGTTTGCATGATTTGTTAGCCTCTTTTGCCTCTGTTTTTGGGCTCTATTCTGAACTAAAAATGGCCTTATTTTGACCCCCTCTTCATGTTTAATTAGGGGTGTTTTGCTGTTTGAAGCATCCTTTTTATACTTTGTGTTATAGCTCTCTTTTTGGCCTTATCTTGCATAGTATTTTGAGCATACTTGTACACTGTTTTGGGTTTGACCATCAACTGTAAAAAGTCATATTTTAGGTCCCTCTTCAACTTTTTCGAAGGACCTTCACCTTGTTGGGGCCAGCATGCATCACTTACTTCTTTGTCCTCCTTTAGGCCCACTTTTTGCATGAGAGTTTTGCCATACTTGTGTCTATTTTTGTGGCTTGTGGTAAACTTTAAACTACCATATTTTGGGCCCCTCTTCAACATTTTAGAAGGGCCCTTCTCGGTTTAGGGTCAGCAACTGTCACTTGCTTCATTATCTTGCTTTCGGGGCCGTTTTTGCATGCTAGTTTAGCCCCATTTGCGTTCGCTGTTTGGCCTTACTTAAAACTGTAAATATGATTATTTTTGGGCTTTCTTGACTCTTTCTTCACATTCCATGTTCAAATAATGCATGCATTACATAGTTATAGGTCATTCCGTATACCTAATTTCATGTTTCGGGACCTATTCCATGCATCGGATGTCATTTTGTCATCTTTCGGGGCTGTTTTGCATCACTTATTGCCTCTAAAATTTGCATGATAGTATGCCATATTCCATGCTTTGCCATGTCATGTTATAGTGGCATATCGTGCCTTAGGGTCGGTCCTCGGTTTGCGTGTACGTGTGCATGCATCTCGAGTGTCTCATTTTCATCTAATGGCCTCTTATGTGAGTGTGGCTGAGGTCCACTCGTGTTAGTGTAAGTCCATATTGCATTGTGTATGCCATTTCATTCCATAGCATTGTGTATGCCAGGTTGTATGTTAGTGCATTGTGTATGCCATGTTACCTCGTGCATCGTGTATGTCATTTCATAGCATGTTGCATGTTAGGATGTATCTTAGTTGCATTTCATGCATGTCATGCATATTGCATTGTGTTCGGGATAGGATTAGTTAGCACGGGAAACGAGGACGTTTCATTCGAGTGACAGAACGTGTCTCAATTCCCAGTCACCGACACTCCGGATTATCCATGATGGAGTTAGGTTTTAGTTGAGTTTTCATGTGCATTCATTCTATATTGAGTTGTGCAATTCGATTCCTCGGCCATCATGCATCGAGATGCGTAATTGGTGGCACGAGGATCGAGGCATGCATACATTTGTGAAAATATATTGCCATGCCCCTTTCCTGCTCTCTGTTGTAGCAAATCAAGAATCAGCAGTCTTCCGAGGCTTGGCACGCTTTCCAAAAACCATTGCAAAACAGAGGCTAATTGGGGCATCACAGTGGATTTCCGCGCGAGGGCAGCCTGGACATGTATCATTTATCATCTAGAGAAGAGTCAAGACAGCCCCTGGCTTGCATGCCAGTTTATTATTTTTCTTAGTTAATTTGTAAATTAATTAGGGGTTTGTACATATTTTGGACCTGCATTTATTCGGGATCAGATATTATTCATTCGGACCCTCATGAGGGCATAATTGTAATAAGTGTGCGTGAGTGTGATGTATGTCTTCCAACCCCACGCCTTTTCTTCCCTTTTATTTACCTTATGATGGTTAGATTAGGGCATGTTTCAATTAGCATACAAAGATGATAGCATGTTTGCATTCATTCATCTGTCTTACATGCACTGCTTCTACCATCACACTAACTGCATTTGTATTTCAATTCCAATTGAATACTTGATAGCTGTTGCATTTCATATGCCATGTTTAGAATAACTGAGCCTGCTATAGTTGCATTTTTGCATGTGTTGCATTAGGCATTTCTGTATATTTAGGATCATGCATGGATTTCTAATCGGTTTCTGTTTTGGCTTGGAGTACTCGGTGAGTTTTATGCTTTAGCATCCTTGCATGCGTGTGAGTGACTGCCATGAATAGCATCCTTACCATGAGGCTATCTGCTTATGTGATATACCTGCTTGAATGCCTGTGGGTGGAGGTTGGGTTATTTGGATTGGGACAAATCATCAACTGTGAGTTTTAAGCCCACTAGATAGTGGCAAAACCATGTTTTTCTAAGCCCACCTGAGGGTGGCAAAATCTGTATTTTAAGCCTACCTGCGGGTAGCAAACCATCTTTCAAAAACAAATATGAAATGTTTTGTTCCAATTCTGGCGACCCGATCTATACTTGTATGCTGTGCGCATCACATAGTAAACCTAGGCTAATAACCGGAATAAGAGCACACAAAGTTTTCAAAACTAAATATCATGGTTAGTAGAGGTTGGTCTTTGTGCCGGCGAGAGGGGGTGCTCACGGCGACCTTTCCCAATCGCATCAAGTTCCCAAGCCGAGGCAACTTTGGTGATGACGGACACGTGGCCTTAGGCAACGAGTCAGGGTTTCCTAAATTTCCCAAAGTAAAATATTTAGGTGGCAACTCTGTATCTAGCAAAGCAGTCCATGTTTGGCACTTCTTTCAAAAAAATCTGTTTTCTCAAAACGATTTGCCGGATTTGGACTCTTTGGTTCAGATTAAGAACCATAACACAAATCGAGTCCGAGCTGTAGCGAGGCCCTCCGCGGGCTTGTTACAGTTTCTGGCGACTCCGCTGGGGATTTAGAGAACTTGACTCGAACCCATGATATCTGGTTTTGACTACACTTGTGTGTTTCTTTGCATTACATGTGCATTGGTGCGCCTAGGAGACCGTGTTTGCCATCTGCTATTCCTGAACGGTTTGCCGGTGGCTTGTCTTGTCAAGGCATGACCATAAGGCTGACCGGTTATGGGCTCTGCCAGTATGGGAACACAAACCCCGATTTTACCGGGGCACCCTTTTTGACCATTCGACCTAGTGCATATTCGGATCCGTAGTGACCATTCCAAACTAGGACAGGTTGCTTACCCAATGTAGGTTGTTTGAAACCGCTGCGTGCGTAGTGAAACCCTAGCTCCTGACAAAATAGGACAGGGAAACCCTACCTCAATATAGGGGTGTTTTGGCTCTCACTTGCTTGTTATGTGCTTTAGAGTGCGTCTCTACACGAATGCATGTATCAGTTTATGAGTTTGGGCATCAGGCCTGCGGGCATCAGTCAGTATTTGAGAATCGGTTATCTGCAGGTATTAGGTTCAGCCTTTGGGGAATAGTGATTCAGGGACAGTGATCAGTATTTGGAGACAGTGTGTTTTCAGCTTATCAACCGTGTATTGTATGCCCGACTGTGTGTTATGTATTTATTTTAAGCTATCATGTTCTTCATTTATCTGGTTATTTATTTCCTTTTCGCTTTATTTATCTTCTGCTAGGGCAGTTTTAGCACCATTGCTTCCGACCCAGTAGACATTCCCCAAGCACTTTGGACACGAGGTCGTCGACTCAATCGATCTGAGGATCTGTTGATGGACATCCAGTGTTCTATTCTTTACCCCCTGTTGTCAGGAGAAAGCCAAGGAAGCGCAGTGTGTCAGAACGGAGGTTGCCAGAATAGTGGGTTACTCCATCAGAGGACAGTAGGACTGAGGTCTCAATTGTTGCTATAGAAATAGACATACCGATCAGTCGGATAGATCAGCAAAATACGTCAAGGGTGGAAGCCCTAATGCGCCAAATTCAGGAAAGCATGAGACAAATGCAGGACGACGCTGCCCGTCAAGCGGAGTTCTCCAAACAAAGAAGTCGCGATCATGGCCCAAAGAGTCCGAAGCTAATCACTAGATCGCAATAGAATGCGCACCGCTTCACATCAGGTTCCTTCTCCACCAGGGGCCCCAATACCCAAGCAAGCACCTACTGTCCAGAATGCTCTACCAAACACCCAAAACACCATGCCGAATGTCCAGAACATCCAAGAGGACACAAACCTTCCAACGAGGCCAGCTCCGCCCCCGCTTCCGCCTTAACTGTCCAAGACCCATACACCTAACCACCCGGACTCTCCCTTTGAGTTCGAAATGGACCATACAGCTCTAAAACTGAGTAAGCTTGAGAAGCTTTTTAAGAAATCACAAGGGGTAAAGGCTATTCTGGACATCGAGGACGGATATACCGACGTGGCCGTGACATTGCCCGATAGGTTCAAGATGCCACAAATTGACCGCTTCGATGGGTCCGGGGACCCCATGGTCCATCTTCGGCTATTCTTAGACATCCTGCGGCCAATGGGCCTAACCCGACCGCAAAAGCTTTCGCTGTTTGCCGAACTCGCCGCGTGTGGCCGCCATCCGCACGCCGGGTTAGAAGATGAGGTAAAAAGAAGTTGGGATGAAATGGCTGAGGCCTGTGTTGCACAAGATCAGATAATACCCAGATCGAGATTACAACTCGTGATCTCGAAACAACGAGGCAGGAGCCTAAAGAAACTTTCTCAGATTTCGTAACTCGATGGAGAGCGAAGGCATCGATGATGACTTTAAGGCCTACAGACAAAGATCAAATCAAGATGATTGTGCGCAATCTCCAACCAAAATTGATACAGAAGATGATCGTACTCCCCTTTCCTACCTTCTCAGATTTACACGAGATGGGGGTACAGATCGAGGATGCCATGAAACAAGGTCTGATCGACCAGGATAGGGAACAACCTAGAAGGACTTTCAACCGTAACAACAACGCAGGCCCGAGTGGCGCTGCAACTGCCCGAGCTTCAGAGGTGAGCATGGTCACCACCATTCCCCCTCTCCCAAGACCCATGGCAGCCACGCCTTTCTCTGGCGCATCTGGAAGCAATACCCAAACTGCCAAATACCAGCCCAGAGGCCAAAGAACCTTCACCCCCCTATACATGCCCCTGTCCAAAGCTCTGGGGGTATTAATCAGGAAGAAGCATTTGACGCCTAGAGCCGAGGCCATCGCCAAATCCACTCCTCCTCTCATGACCCGCAAAATATTGCGCCAGATTCACCAACAAAGACGGCCATGACACCGACCGATGCTATAGATTGCGTCATGAGATCCAGGATCTTATTGACAAGCAGGTGATTGCGCCTCCCGACAAACCCAATGTCACAACAAATCCCTTCCCATCGCATAACCAAGCTCCTCCTCCCAACAGAATCAACTTCATCCAAACTGGGGTCGCGTCTTACGATCCTAGTATCTATATCACCCCATCCCACCTACCTAAGCCGGAGGTGATCCTTCCTGTCTGCACTGACTTGTGCATGATGGACATCTCTACAACCCGATCTGAGCCAATGGTGGTGACCACCGAAGATGGGATAGGACAGATTTCAGAAGAAAGTGGAGCTGTTGAATCTGGGGTTGAACAATATGGGAATCTCGCTGGAGGGGTCTACGATCCAAGTGAATACATCCAGTCAGTGGGCCGGTCTGAGCTGAGTGTAGGGCTGCCATAAAGAGCAGAATTATGTGTGGTACAGGGGGACAGATTTG
The DNA here is from genome assembly GCA_025200525.1 of Camellia lanceoleosa. Classification (NCBI taxonomy): domain Eukaryota; kingdom Viridiplantae; phylum Streptophyta; class Magnoliopsida; order Ericales; family Theaceae; genus Camellia; species Camellia lanceoleosa. The sequence goes on along the minus strand of JANUSC010000283.1, from coordinate 33,607 downwards.
AACGGGGAACAGATGATCTAACAGCTGTAGGAGAAGACCTTGCCAACCTCTAGTTCTTTAGTGACCAAGAATCAAGGGATGCGGCAATCAACTGGTTCGAGTATGAGGAGTTGGCGGAAGTTACCGGATGGTTAGATGATCAACCAGACATCGTAGAATATCAACCAGAACAGGGCCCAGCAGGACGAAGCGACGCTGGTAGCCAAGGGCCGAGAGTCAGAATACACCGCCGGAGAGCGCCGGCACTAAGAATTTCGCTCAGAACTTGGGCATTGTAAATGCAGGGAGTATTGAACAACCAGTTGTACTTACGCAGTTGGAACGACAAAAAATTGAGGATTCCGAGAGAATCAGAAAAGCTAAGGCCCATGTGGGGGTCGAGAGTGTCAGTGCACGGAATGTAAAATGATGCCAGTATCTCGACTAAAGGTACTACGAGTACGATCATACCGGAGCCGGACAGGTGTCTGTCGGCTGCCGGTGGAATGTAGTGGGAAGACGATGATTTATGTCTTGCCCACACAGATGAAGATTGGGGGAATAACCAGCCTGATGATACCTGGTATATCGACGAGGTCGCTCGTATGACAAGAAGTGGGCGGTATTTTAAGCCCCCGCACTTAGACTAACCTGAGGCATCCGGGAAAGACAAAGAAGCTGAGAAATAGAGAGAGAAACAGATTGAAGAAGAAGCTGTGCTGAAGCAATTGAAGAAGATACAAGCAGACATCTCCATCTGGGGACTGCTTATGGCATCGCGGGTACACAGACAGGCCGCCTATTCCGCCATGGACAAGGCCAAACTCTATAGATACTACACCAGAGCAAATTGGTTGGTCTTTTTCAGTGAGGTTCCCCAAAGATTAACCTTTTCAAACAAAGAACTACCGCCGAGGGCACAAATCATAACAAACCCCTACGCTTCCGTGGAATGTAGAGACAAGTGGATACCGGTGGTACTTGTTGATACCGGTCCGCCATCAATGTTCCGCCAAATGTAATAAACAGATGTAATTGATTGAGCCACGGACTTCGTGCCGACTACTCGTGGATCGTGAGCATATGATAATACTAGCATGGAAGTGATGGAGATCACAAAATTCAGACTCAAAGTTGGTCCGGACAACATAACATTGAATTTCATGTCTTGGACGCTCTCCGCAACCTTCAATCTACTTGGGGCGGCCGTGGTTGCACCAAGTAAAGGCGCTCTTCCACTCTACATCAAATGTTGAAGTACCCTCACGAAGGGGTGGCTATTGTCTTCGAATTATCAATCTATCCGCCGCCGTAAGTGTCCACACCGCCTTGGAAATCGAGCATGGCACAGAGGATGTTTTCTTATCGTGGTTCACTTTGGCCGAGGCCCAGCAAGGCGTAATATCATGGTGAATGAGGGAGTGTACGAAGTGCTCAACTGCCTACCTCATGAACAAGCTACAAGACATCCCTGGATGGGATTAGGAAGGAGCGCGAAAGGCGCGCAAAGATTGGTCAAGTGCCACACAACCCTCATACCTTTGGTTTGGGTTATCCGCCCACCAAAGAGGACTGGGTGAGGAAGGAAAAGAAATGGCCAAGAGCGAGCAAAGCAGTCGAAGTTTTTGAGTTAATGCATAGGCCCATTCAGGTAATTGAACGGACGCTTTCCGGAGGGGAGGACTTCCCATTTTGCGGCTTCCCAGAGCCGTGGCTAAACGCGAAGAAGAAGCGCGTGCCAAGTTTCGAGATCTTCTTCGACCTGCAACTATCCGGGGATGACGTTGCCACAGAGCAGACAGACCCATCAGCCGAGGTTGAGTAGTGTAAGGCAGTGGATCCTGAGGGCACAGAATTTGAAATAGGGGTAGCACTGGCATGTCTACTTTCTGATCCTCCGATCGACCATAAGTGCTTGGGGGATAACTTCTCGGTTTCCATGATTGGGGATGAAACGGCTGCGGGCCTACCAAATGACTATCTTGATGCATCTATCGCACCCTCTCACTTGGCAATACGATGAGGGATTTTTGTCCAAAGAAGACGGTCAGTAGTGAGCCTAATCGATTCCACCGAGTCTTGTGAGTCTAATCGTTCCACCGACGAAGTCCGAATCGTAATCCTGGGGATGATAACCCGGATACCATAGTCCTGTCTAGGTTGTCTTTTTCCTTTTCATTTGAGTCTATTGTAAATGAATCGGACGATTTGGATGTGCTTAATGAGAATCAAGTAACTATGGTTTCTGATTACTTTTCTGTGCCCTTGATTTATTGCATTAATTCAAACTTTCAAAACTTTGATGAAAACGACGAGGACGAAGTTCCTCCGGTTTTGCAACGTTTAATTGAGCAAGAGCAAGAGATATTTGTCAAACCTTTAATGGATGAAATCACTACCGTGAACATTGGTACTGAGGAGGACCCGCGGCTGGTCCAGATCGGGTCCACGTTGTCTTCGGAGGAACGCGAGCACTTAGTCGCTTTATTAAAAGATTTCAAAGATGTTTTCGCGTGGTCCTACGAAGACATGACTGGAATCGATCCTGAGATTGTATAGCATCGGATCCCCCTTGACCCCGAAGCCCGACTCACAAATGTAAACTCAGAGGATCCGCCGACCGGGCTCTCAAGATTAAGGAAGAGGTCACTACAAATCGACGCAGTTTCGCCTGGTATTAGAATACCCGACTTGGTTGGCCAACATTGTTCCGGTGCCGAAGAAGGATGGCAGGATCTGGGTATGTGTGGATTTCAGGGATTTGAACAGAGCTAGTACGAAGGACGACTTTCCCCTACCGCTTATCGATGAGTTGGTGGATTTCACAGCAGGGCATGCTTTGCTTTCATTCATGGATGGCTACTCAGGCTACAACCAGATAGTGATGGCGCCAGAAGACCGGAAAAAGACTGCATTCACCACCCCGTGAGGGACATACTGCTATAGAGTCATGCCATTTGGGTTGAAGAACGCTGGAGCTACTTATCAACGGGCCGCAACCACGATATTACATGACATGATCCACAAAGAGGTTGAGGTGTACGTAGACGACATGATTGTCAAATCCAAAGAAAGAGAGGGCCACTACACCGCCTTGCATAAGTTTTTTCAAAGGATCGTGAATTCTGCCATACCAACCCTCAAGTGTACATTTGGTGTTACAATGAAAAATGCTAGGTTTCGACATACACAAAGGGGCATCGAGGTCGACCCTTCCAAAATCAAGGCCATCTTAGAAATGCCACCACCAAGGACTAAAAAGGAGGTGCGAGGCTTTCTGGGTAAAGTGCAATTCATAAGACGGTTTATCTCAAAATTAACCTTGACTTGTGAACCACTTTTTGGCCTCCTCAAGAAAGGAAAGAAGTTCCAATGGGACGGCCGATGTCAAGCTACATTTGAACAGATTAAAGAATATTTACAGAACCCACCCGTGTTGTCACCGCCAGAACTAGGGAAACCGTTGATTTTGTATCTGTCAGTAACTGAGACTACAATGGGCTGCATGCTTGCGCAAGAATCAGAAGACAAGGTGGAGAGAGCCATCTACTATCTAAGCAAGAAGATGCTAGAGTACGAAACCCACTACACTCCGCTGGAGAAGGCTTGCTTAGCTTTGGTATGGGCTACCAGGAAGCTGCGGCACTACCTGTTAGCTCACTCTATAATGTTGGTTTCACGACTTGATCCCATCAAATATCTTTTCGAGAAACCAGCACTTACAGGTAAGCTAGCTCGTTGGTTGCTGTTGCTCTCCAAATTTGATCTAAAGTATGTAACACGCGAGTCGGTCAAAGGAAGAGCAGTGGAAGAGTTCTTAGCCGACCATCCAGTGGAAGGGGGTGAAGCAGTCGAGTACTTATTCCCAGATGAGGCCATTTTGCATATCGACGACGAAACTTGGACGATGTATTTTGACGGAGTGTCAAATCAATACGGGTATGGGATAGGAGTGTTGCTAATAGCACCCGACAATTCCCGTATCCCTCTAGCCTTCAAAGTCTGATTCAAAGTCTCGAACAACGAAGCAGAATATGAGGCGTGCATTGCTGGTTTAGAAGTAGCCCTGGAACTAGGGGCAAGACGGTTGGACGTCATTGGGGACTCGAACCTTGTTGTGTCTCAAGCTAAAGGAGACTGGAAAGTGAAAGAGGAAAAGATGATGGTGTATCACCAAACCTTGGACTTGCTGATTCCTCGGTTTGAGAAGCTAAGTTTTACTCATCTACTAAGAGAGAATAACAGGTTCGCAGATTCTTTAGCAACTCTATCTTCTATGATAAACATCTCGTGTGGAGTTCGGATGCGTCCAGTCATCATCGACCAGAAATTTGCACCTGCCTACGAGTTGATTGCCGCTATAGATGAAGTTCAGGACGAAAACCCCTGGTATTACGACATCTGGAACTTCTTGGAGGAAGAAGCATACCCGCCAGGGGTAAATGCCAAAGACAAAAGGGCAATCAGAAGAATGGCCGTTCAGTTCATCATCTGTGGGGTAAGTCGTATAAAAGGGTCATCCGGGAATGCATAAACCGGTGTTGATGCCAAAGAGTCAAAGTGTCGATGGAAGCCATCCACGGGGAGAATGTGGTGACATGAATGGGGTAATGTTGGCACTAAGATCCTCGCAGGTTACTACCGTCCACCATGGAGGAGGATTGTATTGGTTTTGTCCCATGATGCCACAAGTGTCAAATTCATGCAAATCGCATGAACATTCCGTCGTCAAAGCTGTACAACATGACTTCGCCATGGCCATTTTCAGTCTGGGGAATCGATGTGATCGGGGTTGTCACCCCGAAAAGGTCGAATGGGCATGAGTTCATCTTGGTAGCGATAGATTATTTCACAAAGTGGGTTGAGGCCCAATCTTATGCGGTGTTGAAGGCTTCGCACGTCGCAAAATTTATCAGAAACAACATCATCTCGCCACTTGAGTCCCAAATGAAATAATTTCGCATAATGGTTCCCACTTCAAGAAAGAGGTGATTGATTTGTTGGAGAAATACAATGTGGCTTTTCATAAGTCGCCTACCTATCGTCAGAGACCAATGGAGCTGTTGAGGTCGCCAACAAGAATATCAAGCACATACCGCAGAAGATGGTGGAAACCTCTGGATCGGCCAGATAAGCCGCCATTCGCCTGGGCTACCGACTTCAATCGTAACTTCTACTAGGCGACTTCAGACTCATTGGTTTATGGGATGGAGGCCGCTCGCCTATTGAGATTGAGGTCCCGGCTATTACGAGTATTGGCCGAGTGTCGATAAAGCGGATTGGCAGCAGAGCAGATTTGAGGAACTCATGCTCCTCGATGAAAGAAGGCTGAAAGCACTGTACCATGTCCAAGGTTATCAACGCAGAATTGCCCGGGCTTTCAACAAGAAGGTTAAGTCCAAGAATTTAAAAGAAGGAGATTTGGTGCTCAAGGACAACCGAGCTCCCATCCACGACCCGAGGGGCAAGTTCAGACCCAATTAGACTGGTCCCTACATCATCAAGTCAATCTGGTCAGGTGGAGCTGTGGTTCTGATGGATCTAGATGGCTTGGAGTTCTCACAACCGATCAATATGGACAAGTTGAAAAAATATTACCCTTGAGAGGCTCGCTAGGCCGAAAACCCGAAAGGGCGACCTATGCAAAACTCAGAGCACAAAAAATTTGAAATTACAAAAACTAAGCTCGCAAGGTTGAAAACCCGCAAAGGGCGGCCTTGGCAAAAGTTAGAGCGCAAAAGGAGAGTAAAAATACCCGAGCGAACCTAAGCCTGAACTACGTAAGGCTTGATTCCCATCTTTGGGATACGTAGGCAACTTCACCCTGAAGTTCAGCCATAAACTTTTCCCCGATCAACCTTGTCCATCTTGATCATCTCAGTCATCTTTTTCCATCAGCATTCATCGCAATCTCCGGTACAGTGCTATTTAGACTAGGGGCAACTTTCCGTTGCCACACAATGCTGTAGTACTATTCAGACTAGGGGTAACTTTCCAGTTGCTAGGATCCGGGATTGTGCATCTCAGTGACAGATCTCAGGCATGTCCAATTCTGATCCATATCGAAAATAGTTTTGAAAAGTTTTAATAAAAGTTGATTTTGTTCAAATTAATCTTTTTTACAACTAGGACCATTTTTGGACCCAAGCGAAAAATTTTCAGTACCACAACTTTCAATTTCATTGATTTCCAAACAGAGTTCTCTTGCTCTTGCATACAACTGGAGTTGCATTTTATTACACTCATAAAGGAAACTTGAATGTACTAAAAAAGCAATAAATCCGGGGCATAGTCAAGTCAGTGTCCCCGCCCTCCCGTAGCTAGTCAAGCTCGATGCTGTTAGGCCCAATCAGGCCTCTTCATTGAGCCAACCCAACACTCGCCGATAAAGTGCAACCGAAAGTGGGAGCAGGGCCAGAGTTTCTAGTCCTCCATGCCGGGCATATCGCAAGTTGCGCGCCGGACCGAAAAGCAATGGCACTAATCCTCTCGCGATAAGTCCGATCATGGCTAAACCAAGCGCCGAACCGAACGAAAAATAAACACACAAAGGAGTCAAACCAATCACCGACCTCACCGCGACATGCTATAGCTCATTGCCGTAAGATTGAGCCAAGGACAAGACCAAGCAATGCAACACAGACAAATTGCACATCCAGCTTGAACCACCATCCCTCATCAAGCGATCAACCAGGCTGTTAAAAGAAGTAGCCACGGGCCGAGAGTAGGCAGGCAAGAGTCCACAACCCAGCTTTATCCATCAACCATACCGTGAGGGATGAAAATGAGAGAATAAAGAATAGAGAGGTGTGCGATGAGAGAACAGTGAGACAATGGTTTTGTGAGAAAAACCGAGGCTGAGGGCCGAGTGATGCAAGCAAATACATATGTGAGATTGGGTGGGAAACATTACCTACAGCAGTAGTGGACTCCTCGCAAATCTAGTCGTCTCCTGACGGTGGAAAGCGTCCAAGCCCATCAGTGTTTCGGCCAACGCCATAACAATACAGCTCTTCCCTTCCGTCAAGCCCTGAGCAACCTCAATCAGATGGATGTTGGGTCCACCCAGGCCCGGGGCAAGCAGAAAGTGAAATAGCATGCACAAGCAGAGGGCGTGCTGTCGGAAACCTTGCCAATGATGGTCACCGCGGTCACCAGCACCAAAAAAGCGATGGATCAAACCAAGGATATCCAGTTCCCCATTACAGATCAGAGACCGAGCATCATGCGCGGTAAGTCCACACATCCGCCCTAAAGCTTGGGCGTGGCCAAAGCGGAATTGAGGCAAGATCTCTTTTGAATGTTCAGACTCCATCAAAACCTGAAAATCTTCAAAAGTTGGACATACCTCTTGCCCGCCAAAGCTAAAGACGTGCGTCACGGGGTTCCAGAACCTTGTCACGGCATGGAGGAAAGGAAGGTGCAGTGGAGTACGACTCAGCGTGAATAGTGCATTCAAGCCAAAACCCCAGAAGTTCAACTTTTCTGAGCCATCTAAAGAAGAGATCCAAGATGTGAGGTTTTCTACAAGAAACGCCTCCATTTTGTGCGAAACTAAGATGAATTGAATGAACCACGAAGCCAAGGCTTTTAAAGAGGAGAAAACACTATTCGAGGGACACGTGTCAAAAAGTTGATGGTTGCTGGATTAAGTGGCCGGCCGGCCACCTTTTCTAGCAGGCCGGCCACATTTTCCCCCCTACATACAAAAAGCTGGCCAGCCGGCCCCCAAAAGTGGCTGGCCATGCTCCCATGTGTGTCCTTGGCCCTGTTTTACCCCCCGGGAGGAAGTTTCAAGCATTTCCATGCAACGGGTATGTCAAAGGCCTCCATCTCCCTTTATTTCGGATGTATTCTGTTGCCCAGATCGTCCGAAGCACACTCTGTTTTGTTAAAGTTTTGTTTATCAAGTTATTGTTTTGCTTATCGAGTTGTTTGTCGAGCTGTCATGTTTTCGGGTGTTTGAGTTGGTACTCTTTGTTTAAGCAATTTTCTTGTTAAGTTTTGTTTATTAAGTTGTCAACACTGTTGTATTTTGCTCATCGAGTTGTAAACTTGCTAAGGTTTTGTTGTATCTTAGTAAGTAAAGTTATTGCGCTTGCTCACTACTCGACCGGCAAATGCACAATGCACATTTTCATTCAATCTCATTATGGTGCAAAACGATACGATATGATGCTAAGAGTTTAAAATACAACACCTTTTTCAAAAGCCGTTTCATTCCATCATGCTTCATTTTGCAAACAAAGGGCACAAGTTTTACAAAAATAAAAACTGCCTAATAATGCACAATGTGCTACAACTACTAGCAAAAAGGTAAATAAAATAGGGAACCGCAACATCAATGCTCTTGAGAGCGGGAATAAGAGGCCCTTTTCATCCTCTTCTGGAATAGCCTCAGACCCCCATCACCGCCCGAAGTCGGAGCTGCCATCCTCAGATCCTCACCGCCTCCACTCATGAGCCAAGACCGAGCCCTCCTCTCGTCTGCCAGATGTCTCCGATCGATGATCCGCAGCCTCCTCCTCCTCATCCTCATCGGGCTCCTCTATAATGTGTGCTCAAGGCCAGGAGATTAATCTCCTCCTCCGCTCCTCGAAAGGCACCCTGGATGGCCCACCTCGAAAAGGCCCTGGAGGGCCCACTCCTTGAAAAGGCCCGATGGCCCAGCCTCGAGAAGGCCCAGTGGCCCACTGTGGTCGAGCATATATTGGAGGCATTTGAAAATGAAGAATGCGCTTGAATACATCAGCCAAAGACATGTACATTAGACAGATACAAGAGAACTACATGAAATGGGTACATGTAAAGACATTGTAAGTAGGGTGTGTGTTAGATGTGCTCTACACAAGTAGCCTATCCAATGCAAGAATATCCAAAATCAAAGATGTGATCAAGTACAATGCTAGAAAATCAAAGGGTACCGAAGCCCACGATGGACAATCGCGCCTCCTCCGCAGACCATCCTCAAGTGAGGCTACCATCTCGAGCACTTGATCCGCGGTACTCAACAGGGGCCGCAGATGCAAAGGCAAGGGTATCAAGAAAGGAATGAACGCTCAAGTATCCGAGTAGTGAATCAAAGTCAGAAACATACCCCAGGTGAGTCGGAGTCTCTGACATATCGGTGGCCAGGCATCGGAGGCTCTATCGGGATCGAAATCGGAGAGGTAGTCCCATACTGCCACCCCATCAGCTTAGTCGGCATATCCGGCCATCCAGGATGATGATAAGTCAGGGGAATTGGGGGAATCGATCCACCCCCACCTCTAGATGTACCAACCCTGCTAGTGGAAGGGGCGCCTGACCCAACCGGGCCCGGCCAAGATGGCATACCAAAGAGCCTCATCGTGAGTACGGACTTCACAATGAAGGCATCAGGTATATGTAACGGTAAGTAGCATAATCCCCCTCCTCAAGATAAAGCAAAGCATCAGTACCCAGCATAGCATTAACAACATCCCGAGAAGAGAGCCTATCAGCAATCCGCATCTCGACTGGGGGTGCTGAGGGAGGGTCCTGAGAAATATAGCCCCATACCTGACGCAAGAAGCGCTCCCCCAGAAACCAGTTCTACCAATCGCCCTCGAATAGGATCTCAGATCGAGGCACCCCTCCCAAGAAATTGGTATCGGAGACCTCACCAAAGGGTGCCCAGTGATCCTATGTAATCATGCGGTAACCAATCAATCAAAAATCGTGAAGGTACAAGGAAAATCAAAGATGAAAACACAAAGAATCGAGAGTTCGAATACTCGCCGACCGCATCGCGGTCGAATATCGCCATAGATAAAGGAGAGACTCGGGGTCTTGGCTGGCCGCCCTCAAATACAAGTGAGTACGGGTCACGAGGGGCCCTCCACCACCATCTTCGGGCTAATATCGAGAAGTACGATAGACCCATAATGTGGAAAACAAAGGTAATGTAAATGCAAAGTGCTAAAGGCAAAATAGCGTAAGTATGCCGTGTGTGCGCTTTACAAGTAATGAGGAGCGAAATGTAAATCAGAGGGCGAAAGTGCCTCCTGTGCTCTCCAAGAATCACCAAGTAAGTCCCCCGTCTCATGGAGGTCGCGCCATGTAGCAAGAAGGGTAGCCAGTTTGCCACCCCAAATATACCGCCTAACCTGGATAGGTCCACCAAGGCGCCAATAGATACAACAAATGTTCCTTTGTCGGCAAACAGAGTGGTCCCAAAAGGAACATCGAAACCACTGCATACTGGCTACCTCCTCAAAAGTCCTGCTCCATCTCCACCTCCAAAATGAGAAGAGAACCAGTGTATCGGACCGCCTAAAGCTCTATCAATGCGGGTGAGCCCTCAAAGAATATACCCAAGCGGCCTCCCATTGACCCATATCCTCGTCAGAAGGAATGGGCCAACCTCCCACGCCAAGGCCACCAACACAAAGAAAGTCAAGCGGGTCATAGTCAAGTCCCTGTGGAAAAATGAAAGGAGTTGGTGGTGTCCCACCATCTCTCCACCAAAGTCGCCATCAATGTCCTCCTCAAGGACAACGGAAAGCCCAGATGAAAGGCCCAAACCCCGCCAAATCAACCAAATCCGGATGACCTCGAGAGCTCTACATCAATCTCTAGCCACGGTGGAACCAGATCCCAAGACAAGGTGAGAAGTCACCAGATTTAGAATGAATATACGCTTAATAAAATGAGTGAGTGTGCAAATAAAATGAATGAGTTGTGTCCAAATGAAATGAATGAGTGTGCAAATGAATGGGCTACGTGCAAAGTAAAGTGAATGAGCCACGTGTTTAGATTTCAAAGTGTAAGCCGTGCTAGAAATCGGTTTAGGTCATGGTTCAACTCTCAATCAAGGTGCCGTGTGTTCACCTCTAGTTCGAATCGTGTTAGAAAATCGCTGTTTGGGCGCGGTTCAACTCTCAATCAAGGTGTGTGCAGCGTGTTCACCTTCAACTTCGGATGTGTTCTGTAAAATCGGTTTGGGCTGCGGTTCAACTCTTAATCGCTGTGCCGCATGTTCACCTTCAACTTCGACCGTGTGTTCGAAAATTAGTGTTTGGGTCATGGTTCAACTCTCAATCAGCAGCGCCGTGTGTTCACCTTCAATTTGAGCTATGTGTTCAAGATCGTTGTTCGGCCATGGTTCAACTCTCAATCGGTGTGCCGATGTTCACCTTCAATTTGGCCGTGTGTTTAGAAAATGTGTTTAGAAAATCGCGGTTTGGCCGCGGTTCAAATCCCGATCAATGTGTGCCGGTGTTCACCTTCAATTCAGACTGCAGTGTTCGAAAATCAACGCTTGGCTACGGTTCAACTCTCAATCAATGTGCCACGGTTCACCTTCAACTTGGGCCAGGTGTTCAGAAAATCGTTTAGGCCGTGTTCAAATCCCGATTAGTGTGTGCCGTGTGTTCACCTTCAATCTGACCGTGTGTTAGAAAATCAACGCTTGGCTGCGGTTCAAATCTCAATCAAGCAGGTGCCGTGGTTCACCTTCGATTCGGCCGTGTGTTCAAAATTAGTGTTTGGGCTGCGGTTCAAATCTCAATCAGCAGGTGCCGCGTGTTCACCTTCAATTCGGACTATGTGTTCGTAAAATCTGTTTGGGCCGTGTGTTCAAAACTCAATCAAGGCGCCGTGTGTTCACCTTCAATTTGAGCCGTGTGTTCAAGATCGTGTTTGGGCTGGTGTTCAACTCTCAATCGCAGGTGCCGTGTGTTCACAATCAATTTATGGGCTAAGTGTTCGAAACTCAAGTAATTGAACCGTGTTCGAATGTAAACAGAATGCACGAAAAAATGCGTAATACGCTGCGTAAAAGATAAAATGAAGTAAATACCTCTCGTGCCTCATGAGAGAGGTGATACCCGCCCCGCAGGCAGATCTCGGTGCTCGCCACAAAGTCTGTGAAGTGATGGAAAACACATGGAAGAATATGTGTCAAGGGTGTACCTCTGGTATGAAGAGTCGAACCCTGAGGCAAGAGCCATGATATCGGATCACCTCCCAGATCCGCAAGACCTCCACCGTGAGGAAAATGACCGCCATTTCAAAAACCCGCAAAAGGAGCAAAATGAGCAAAATTAGAAAAGTCAACAAAAGACAACTCGAAATGAAAAAGTCAACAAAAGTCAACTCCCGAGAAAATCTTCCAAATGTTGAGATAAACTCACCTCAAGTGGCGAAAATGAGATAAGAAGCACCGAAATCAAAATTTAATCGGTTCAAAGTGCTTAAAACTGAAAGTTTTCGCGAAAACAACTTGCGTGGGGTGTTGGAAAACGCGTATAGAGCTCAGATCTGAAGAGGAAAATGGTTTGGGAAGGTAGAGGAGATGATTTCGGAGCCGAGGTTATGAGCTCAAAGTGTTTGGTCGAATGAATTTAAAGAAAGGAGGGTGAAAGGACTAAAATGCCCGCGGATTTGGGCATATGGCCGGCCGGCCACCTTTTAAGGCTGGCCGGCCATCTCCTTTTTGAAAACTAGCCGGTGGCCTCCCCTGGGAAATAAAACTGGCCGGTGGTGTTCTCTACACCCCCCCAAGGTCTCTGCAAATTTTGAGAAAAATTGGAGTCCCCGGGACCTGAAAAAGTACAAGAGAAGTGCACTTTCTGTCATTAAATCGCTCACGAACTTCACCTTCAACTTCGACGGTGTCTCATCATTACTCATCAAAATCAAGGTGTATCCTTTAACATGTTGTAACCTCTCCAGAGGTGAACCGAGGTCGCGATCGAAGTCGCCTCGCCAAACGCTGCATTTCTTGCTTGCCGCTTTGTGACGAAACACGCATCCCGACTTGCGCTTTGTTCCGCATTATTGTGCATCTAACTTGCATTCTCATGAACATACTTGCATTGTTATGCACGCCTCTTTGATATTACCATGCCTCTGTGTTTAAGCTTATGCTATCACGACGCCTTTCTCGCATTGCGATGCACTCACCCACCGACACCGCGCTTGTCGAACTTTCGATATCGCATTGAACATATGTTGTTAGCATGTTGTGCTTGTTGAGTTTCTCTCTTTTGCAGGCACGATATTGTATGTACGGTTCATTTGAAGCTGGTGTGACCAGACGAATCGCGCAGGTATCGTATCTTCTCCGTGTGAGACGTGACGAGAATTGAATAATTCTCCGCATTCCTAACTGCATGAAATGTAGTTGTTGCTTTGCATTCTTACTTAAAACTGTCGCATCTGTTTGCGAATATTTACTTCATTACAGCTTGTTGCGCTTGCATGAACATCAAGTTACATTTGGCCTTACGCATATCATTTTGCATTTTGCCCCTTTGCCTGCGGGCACGCCTGCGGGCACACCTTTGTTTATCTTGCCTGTTTGTCTAAGTCTTCGGCCTTGTCAAAAATGGGTCGTCTTTGGGCTTTGACATTCACTCCCCTCACTTATGACTTTCGAAGTTCACAAAGAGGGCAAATCAGAGGCACCCCATTTTTGATCGACCTTAAGACTCAGACGCCACCGATTGAGCGCTTGGTGATGTTGCATATCGCTTTCGCCCAGAGGTTTCAGAGTCTCGGCCGTGAGCCTTGCCTCCGAACTTCCGGGCTTTTTCGCGCCTTGCATCGGTTTGCAAACCAGCTCGCTTTTCTCTGCTTTCTTCTCAAAGGGAGGAGAGGTCTCAGAGATCATCTCTCGTGGTCGGGCTACATTTCGTAGTCGAGGCCATTTTGCCCATTTCGAGCCTCGGTTTTTGAGCCAGCCAAGTGCCACTTGCCGGACCTCCTAACCACCTCCGTTTGCTCTGGTTTTTGGCATGCATCTTATTTACTCCATTTTGAGGGACACTATGGTCCGAGAGAACAACTTCGTGCTCGAACACCACTCCCGGTGCCTAATAGTCGCAGTGGCCTCGATCGCGTTTGCCCCCGAACCTTCATTTTGCATCGCTTATGCTCATTTTTGGGGACCTCTGCTTCATCACCAAGAAGGTCGAGAAGGGTGGGAGGGTAATTGTTTCAGCAACCAGTTATATTCCTTCATCGCCTCCGTCCTGCTTTTCTCTCACTGAAGCCAATGTTGACCACCCTTGGGCCATTTTGTTCAACCCTAACCCCATATTTGTGTTGTACACCCCGGGGACGCCACCATTATTTGGTCGCCGGCCAGTAATTGTGTTTGAACCCTTTGAACCCCTTTGAAAAGTGGGTTGTTCTCTCTCCTGGTTCACTGTTTCCAGTTTTTGACCACATGGATGTGTTGATCATGAGAGGCCACTAACTGTGGTGGCCGCCACTAATACCACTTGACCCTTTTGAACCTTGGCCATGGGAGGGCCGGCCACCGCAACCTCAATAGCTGGCAGATTCCTTGCACTGCTCAGTCCAAATATGCATCTCTTTTCCCTCCAGATTTTGTATCTGGGGGGCCAACTTTTTGGGGGGAAATTTGAATTCATTTCCCCCCCCCATTTTTTCCCCATTTTCTCTCCCTCTTTTGCCTATAAAACCAGCCTCCCAGCTCTGGTTTGAAGGGCTAGAAAAATTTGCCTTGAGCTCTTGTATTGAAGCTCCCTCTCCCTTTACACTTCAAGCATCCTAACCATCCAAGTCTTACACCCTTTCTACACCACCACTTAGCACCACACCACCACCTCCATTCCAGCCACTTGGAGCAGCTTTCCAGAGCTTAGGAAGCAACATTTCTTGGTCCAAAGGCTGTCAAAGAGTTGGTCTTCAAGGGTAAGTCATTTTCTCCCCTCTGACCCTTTTCTTGGTTCATATCTTAACTTTTTGTGCTTGCATATTTTGGCTCCGACCCTAACTAGAAATAGGCTTATTTTGAGCCATATTCCATGTTTGATTGAGGGCCTCTCACTGATTGAGGCCTCCTTGTTGCACTTGCTTCATTATCTCCCTAATATGCCATTTTCTTGCACATTGTTTTTGGCTTATGTATGAACTGTTTTGAGGCATGTTGTAAACTGTAAAGTAGCTTATTTTGAGTCCTTCTTCAACATTGTTGAAGGGCTCATCACTGTTTGGGCCCCCCTTTTTTCACTTGCCTTTATATCCCTCTTTTGGCCCCATGTTTGCATGATTTGTTAGCCTCTTTTGCCTCTGTTTTTGGGCACTGTTCCAAAATAAAAATAACCTTATTTTGACCCCATCTTCATGTTTAATTAAGGGTATTTTGCTGTTTGAAGCATCCTTTTTATACTTTGTGTTATAGCTCTCTTTTTGGCCTTATCTTGCATAGTATTTTGAGCATACTTGTACACTGTTTTGGGTTTGACCATCAACTGTAAAAATTCATATTTTAGGTCCCTCTTTAACTTTGTTGAAGGACCTTCATATTTTTGGGGCCAGCATGCATCACTTACTTCTTTGTCCTCCTTTAGGCCCACTTTTTGCTTGAGAGTTTTTTCATACTTGTGTCTGTTTTTGTGGCTTGTGGTAAACTGTAAAGTACTATATTTTGGGCCTCTCTTCAACATTGTAGAAGGGCCCTTCTCAGTTTAGGGTCAGCAGCTATCACTTGCTTCATTATCTTGCTTTCGGGGCCGTTTTTGCATGCTAGTTTAGCCCCATTTGCGTTCGCTGTTTGGCCTTGCTTAAAACTGTAAATATGATTATTTTTGGGCTTTCTTGACTCTGTCTTCACATTCCATGTTCAAATAATGCATGCATTACATAGTTAGAGGTCATTCCGTATGCCTAATTTCATGTTTCGGGACCTATTCCATGCATCGGATGTCATTTTGTCATCTTTCGGGGCTGTTTTGCATCACTTATTGCCACTAAGATTTACATGATAGTATGCCATATTCCATGCTTTGCCATGTCACGTTAGAGTGGCATTTCGTGCCTTAGGGTCGGTCCTCGGTTTGCATGCACGTGTGCATGCATCTCGAGTGTCTCATTTTCATCTAAAGGCCTCTTATGTGAGTGTGGCTGAGATCCACTTGTTAGTGTAAGTCCATATTGCATTGTGTATGCTATTTCATTCCATAGCATTGTGTATGCTAGGTTGTATGTTAGTGCATTGTGTATGCCATGTTACCTCGTGCATCGTGGTATGTCATTTCATAGCATGTTGCATGTTAGATGTATCTTAGTTGCATTTCATGCATGTCATGCATATTGCATTGTGTTCGGATAGGATTAGCCCGAGCACGTGAAACGAGGGACGCATTTCAGACGAAAGTGACGGAACGGTCTCAATTCCTACCACCGACACTTCAGATTATCCATGATGGAGTTAGGTTTTAGTTGAGTTTTCATGTGCATTCATTCTATATTGAGTTGTGCAATTCGATTCCTCGACCATCATGCATCGAGATGCGTGATTGGTGGCACGAGGATCGAGGCATGCATACATTTGTGAAAATACATGGCCATGCCCCTTTCCTGCTCTCTGTTGTAGCAAATCAAGAATCAGCAGTCTTCCGAGGCTTGGCGCGCTTTCCAAAAACCATTGCAAAACAGAGGCTAATTGGGGCATCACAGGGGATTTCCACGCGATGGCAGCCCGGACATGCATCATTTATCATCTAGAGAAGAGTCAAGACAGCCCCTGGCTTGCATGCCAGTTTATTATTTTTCTTAGTTAATTTGTAAATTAATTAGGGGTTTGTACATATTTTGGACTGTATTATTTATTTGGACTGCATTATTTATTTGAATCTGTGTATTATTCATTATTCGACCCTATGAGGGCATAATTGTAATAAGTGCGTGAGTGTGATGTATGTCTTCCAACCCCACGCCTTTTCTTCCCTTTTATTTACCTCGCTATGATGGTTAGATTAGGGCATGTTTCAATTAGCATACAAAGATGATAGCATGTTTGCATTCATTCATCTGCCTTCCATGCACCGAGCTACTAGATCATACTAATCCATTTGTATTTCAATTCCAAATTGAATACTTGATAGTCAGCATTTCATATGCCATGTTTAGAATAGTCGAGCTCGCTATAGTTGCATTTTTGCATGTGTTGTATTAGGCATTTCTATATATTTAGGATCATGCATGGATTTCTAATCGGTTTTGTTTTGGCTTGGAGTACTCGGTGAGTTTTATGCTTTAGCATCCTTGCATGCGCAGTGAGTGATCGCCAGAATAGCATGCTTACCATGAGGCTATCTCGCTTATGTGATATACCGCTTGAATGCCCGTGGAGTGGAGGTTGGGTTATTTGGATTGGGACAAATCATCAATCGTGAGTTTTAAGCCCACTAGATAGTGGCAAAACCATGTTTTTCTAAGCCCACCCGAGGGTGGCAAAATCAGATTTTAAGCCCACCGAGGGTAGCAAACCATCTTTCAAAAACAAATATGAAATGTTTTGTTCCAATTTTAATTCTTGACTATATTTGTATGTCGCGCAAAGACATAGTAAACCTAGGCTAATAACCTAATAAGAGCACACAAAGTTTTCAAAACTAAATATCATGGTTAGTAGAGACCTGGCTTTGGATCGCGGAAGTGGGTGCTCACGAAGTGACCTTCCCCAATCGTACCCAAGTTCCCGAGCTGAGGCAACTTTGGTGATGACGGACACGTGACCTTAGGCAACGAGTCAGGGTTTCCTAAATTTCCCAAAGTAAAATATTTAGGTGGCGACTCTGTATCTGGCAAAGCAGTCCATGTTTGGCACTTCTTTCAAAAAAATCTGTTTTCTCAAAATGATTTGCCGGATTTGGACTCTTTGGTTCAGATTAAGAACCGTAACACAAATCGAGTCTGAGCTGTAGCGAGGCCCCCCGCGGGCTTGTTACACCTACTATCCTTAAAGACTGCATAGAATATGCAAGAGGTTGCCAGGCATGTCAAAAGCATGGCACAATAAGGCACGTGCCCATAACTGACCATCATGCAGTTGTGAAGCCTTGGCCATTTAGAGGATGGGCCATGGATATAATGGGAAAAATACACCCACCCTCTTCAAAGCATCATTGCTTCATCTTAGTGGCCACTGATTACTTCACCAAATGGGTCGAAGCTAAGCCATATAAGGTCAGAGACCGATCAAGTCATTGGATTCATTAAGGATTTAATCCATAGATTTGGCATCCCACGCACTATAATCAAGTGATAACGGATCAGATTTGATGGAAAAATGGTAAAGTCTTTTGTGGCGAGTTTGGGATTAGCCTTGTTAATTCCAATTCTTATGCACAAGCCAATGGTCAAGCTTAAATCATCCAATAAGGCTTTGAAAAAAGAATTGTAAGGTTGTGGAAGATAATCCCAGGGATTGGCATAACTTGTTGTTGGATGTATTGTGGGCTTATAGGACTTCTCCAAGATCAAGTACAGGAATTACTCCATATGCCTTAGTGTATGGGCATGATGTAATGCTACCTATGGAAATTAATGTTAAGTCATTGAGGGTAAGATGCTAGGATCGGTGAGATCCTGAGCAATACCATCAGAGTATGTGCTTGGAGTTAGAAAGTATAGATAAAGCTAGAATTCTGGCACTAAATAGCATTCTTTTCGAAAAGAAGAAAGTAACCAAAAACTATAATAAGAAAGTCAAACACATTAGCTTTGATGAAGGTGATCTGGTATGGAAGACAATACTCCCAATAGGAATTAAAAGCCATAAGTTTGGCAAATGGTCACCTAACTTGGAAGGACCATATCAAGTTCATAGAGTCCTGCCTTTTGGAGCATACCATTTGAGAAATTTGAATAGATATGTACATTCCAAAAAGATTAATGGTAGATATTTGAAGCCATATTATCCAACCGTGTAGGAAATACAAGGAATAGAATAAGTGCTAAATAAAAGAACATGAGAACACTTCAATTAAATAAGAATTTATTTCATAGAGAATCAAATACATGTAGCCATAGATTGGCCCAAAAATCAATACAGTGTTTAAATTGTTCTTTTACAATAGATGCTCTATTTTTGAGGGATGGAAACAATTGAATGGCTGTAGTCATTTTTTGCTTTCGATCAACTAACTCTTGATTAGTGATTTGCAGCTTGAGGGTAGTCCGATTCAAAGCTTGATTGACTGCTGATAATTCTTCCTCAAGTTAAGCTTTCTTTTCCAACAGTTAAGCTTGAAAGAAGGAGACAGAGGAATGTTGTTCTTTTAGTTCTGACACTTCAACATGAACTTTAGAAACAAAACTCTGATCTCTCAACAACTTCTCATCTATAGCCTTAGCAGCATGACAGATGTTGATGTAAAAATCTATGGTAGATGCTGCTTGAGACAAATGACCTGAGATAGCCATACCGGATTGCTCAACAATCTTACAGCACTGGAGGAAGCCATTTCTTATTATAGGCCTCTGTAAGGCTTCGAAAGGGATCCTCGAGAGGGATGTCAGCAGCTCTAGACAGCTGTCCAAGTTTATCGGAGGCAAGGAAGTTTTACTACTGGTGGAAGAGCTCTCAAAAATTTCTAATAGAGAATCGCCTGTAACTAATGGCTCGCCTCATTGCTCGCCATTGGAGAGGTGGAAGGTATGTCGAAGAGACTAGCTATTCTAGCTTCAAAGATGTCCACCTCATCCGTAGACATGAGAGGTGCAGAAAGAGCTTTGGTGGAAGGAAGAAAGGACTGGATAGGAATATGAGATGTGGGTGGAGCATCTTCAGCACTCTCTATAGTTCTGGCCACCAATAGGTTGAGGGAAGAAGGACTGGAGCTAGACAAAGATAATGAATGATGGATTGGAGAGCTACCAGTACCCTCTATATAGGAATTAGCCACCATCGAAGATGAAGTAACAGCTGGATTTCCCTAGGAGGGAGAAGAGAAATAAAGCTTAAAAGAGAACCAAATTGAGTAAAATCAAAAGACAAATAAGGGAGGTATGGAGTTAAGCCAAAAGAAAGAGATATAGGGATACTTGGCCGCAAGGAGGGTATGGAGAATATAGGCCTAGAAAGTGGGAGTGTTATCTGAATAGACTTCACATTTTGCAATTGATCAACTTCAACTGAAACTGAGGGAGTCCTTATTGGAAGAATAGGCTCAGTAGTTGTTGCTGCAAAAGAAGAAGTACAAAGTAATGTCAAGTCTCAATACCAATAATTTGACAAGAAAAAAAGATTAGAGGCCTGAAAGAAGTTACTTGTTTCAGAAGTGGTAGCAATAATGAGAGAGCTACGAAGGGAATAGTGCTCAGCAATATGCTACATTCTTGCAGCTTTCTTGATTGCATCACAGCAAAGAGCTTCATCTCTTAATAGTTGATGCTACCACCTTTTTTTCACTCCGAAAACAATTATGGCCTTAGAATGTTCCTCGCTTCATCGCTTGGCAAATGCTTTCATGAGTGGGTCTTCAACCAAATCAAAAGGAGAGACCGTCATCTTCTTTCTTTTTCTCTATATTGGTATTTCCGCTTCTTTCTAATCTCTTTCTTCAATCTGGAATTCAGATTCCTTAGGAGTGAGTTCCTCTTCTACTACTTTGGCAGTTGCCTCATGAGTGGGATCTTCGACCAAATCAGAAAGAGAAATAGTCATCTTCTTTCTTCTTTTTAAGGGTGTCTCTTGCTCTTGGTTTATCTTCTTCTTCTCACGTCAACCTCGTACTTCCTCTTCAAGATCAAGTTACAGTTTCCTTTTTTTTTTTGTCATTGTTCTCGAGAAGATTTAAAGCTTGCATCTTTTGGCGAGAATCTCCCTGTGAGGCACCCACACCACCTTCACCAAAAGAAGAACTAGAGATAAGGCTAAAAGCATTATAAAGAATGAGAAGAGAAAAGAAACAAGGGTACATACCTTTCTTCGAGGCAGCCCAAGTAACTCTAGGAGGAGTTAAGCCAGTAGGAGTAGACTGTGTGGTGGCAGGCGCAGGAACTGAAGTGGTAAGAGTAGTGGAAGAGGCGACAACTCCAGCTCCTTTGGGCTTGGCTTGGGGCACATCCAGCACCATTAATAGGTCCTGAGGAGGAATGGCCAAATATACCTCCATATAGGTCACCCACCAGTTTTGGCACCTTTTCAATAGGTTACCTTGAGGAATGAAATGGATATACTTGAACTCAATCAAGTCTTGTATAAATTTAGAAGTTACTTCTTCTAATCTGGATTTTCGAACCTTTAAATCCCTGCTGGTAATATTTAAATTGGTGTTGCTGCAGAGAGGTATTGGGACCCCATGTGAGAGGCCAAATTGCCTAGCAAATTGAGCAGGACAATAGGGCTCAGCAATGCACTTGTAAGCTCTGGGGTTCATAGTCCCAATGAATAACTCTCTGGGGATCAAAATAGAGGCCCATATGTTCTTGTGATGAGGTGAAGCACATAACCTATCACTTAGAAAGTTTTTCAACCAAGATGGGCCAATGGTAGTAGGTTCGAAGGGACGAAAGCTGTAAGAAGGAAGGGAAGCTGGAAGTTAGTGGAAGAAAGAGAAGTAAAAAGCAAAGGTAGAAGGGTAGAGTGAAGCATTAGCTAGCCTCATGCCATGAGTAGTAGGGTTTGACTCAAAAAATTTAAGGCATTTAGATTGTAGCTCAGTAAAATAAGCAAAAAGCCAAAGCTGAAGTATCCAAAATGGAGCCCCTTGATTGGCATCCAACGGTTTCTCACAAAAAAGAGAACATGCTCTATATACGTGACCTAGAACGTATGGAGCTAAGGCCACCTTTTTCTGTAAAACAAGGGCTTTGGCAAGAGGGGCGAATTCAGGCATGATTCTTTGAGAAGAGGTGTAGAAAAGGAATTTACAAAGCCAATATAGTATGAAAGAAAAGAATTCCCTATCAGTTACAGGGCCCTCCCTTCTGTTCTCAACCTTGACAAAGTCACTATAGGATGAGTTAAGAGAGGGGAGGGAAAAAGGGGTTGGTAGGTCAGGATAATGTGATCCAATGGGGGTTCCAATGGGAGATAATCCTAATAGATGGCAGATGTCAAGAACAGTAGGGGCCATCATCCCACATCTGAATTGAAAGAAATTAAAGGCAGAATTCCAAAAGCAAAGGACAGCAGGTATTAAGAAAGGGTCCTATGAGATAGTGAACCTGGATAGTTAGAGGGCATCGAAAAGGCAGAGCTCTTGAAGGTCCAGAGTCCTATCAGGGACAACCCAATCATACCATTCTTGCCACTCTGGTCTCACCGTGGGCCAGCAGCGGTGGGGGCGGTTCATCCTCCAGTTTTCCCAGTCAAGACCACCTTCGTAAAGGAGACAATGCTCTTCTAGACGTGGATATAAAGCTGGAAGCTCAGTAAGAATCTCCTTAAAGATGGGCCCAAGCACATAGTCTTGCTGCTCATGACGATGAGGAATGAAGATGCATCCGTCAATGGCGCTTTTCTCACCAGCCTTGTACTTCTCACATTCTACGTCAATGATCCTTTTCAGGGTTATAGACGGGCTCGCACGCTCTACGACTGGTATTTTCAACGAAGAAGAAGCCATTGATAGAAAGCTTTCTCAGAGGACGAAGTTAGGAAAGAGAGTAGAGAGAAGTGGAAGGTCAGTAGAGATAAAGGGTTTGTGCGATAGACAAATAGGTGAATTCCAAGCACGAAACAAAAGGGTTTTAAAACTTTTGTGTCTGAAAATATACCTGGTCGTGTGACACGGACGGAATTCACAAAAAGTACTAAAAATACGGATATGAAAGGTTTCCCTCAATGTTGATAGTTTTAGAGGGAAACATATCTCAAATGCGGATATCAGCTTCGAAATACAGCATTTGGCTTCGAAGCCAAATTTTGGTGCCAAGATCCGATAACAAATAGCTTCAAAGGCAAGGAGCCAACTTCGAAGCACATCCCACACCTAAGGATGCAAGAAAGCTCAAGTATTTGTGTACCTCAACAAGATTGAAAGCCTATTTTAGGGTTTTTTAGTGAAAATAAATCTTTCGAAGAAAAACTTGAGATCCCTTAAGGAAGGAAATTGTTATTCGAAGTGTCAAAACCAATAGTTGGTTTGATAAAAAGAGATTGTTTTTCGGATTAAAACAATGCAACTTTGAGAGGGCTTCCATATTTTTGAAAGTATGGATCGTTGTTTGAAGCAAAATGTTCAATTTAAAACCGATTGATCATACTAATAATATGACCATGTGTTGGATATGATTAAAACAAGCTTTAAGGGTAAGATTGTTAAATTCAAGATCGATTCTAAATGAAAACCAAAGAAAAGTTGTCAACAGATTCCATGAATTGGAAAAGTTCTTGTTGGTTTTTCAAAGGTTTCATTTGAAATGATTGAATCTAGATTCAAGGATGAGATTGTTGAGTTCAAGCCCTAAATTTGCTTGTAAAGACAAACGGAGATAAAGTCAAACCATGCCAAACAAAGAGAAAAGTCTTAATTGTATTGAAACAAAAGCAATTAAATCGAAGGGCCCTTTTTGGGTACAAATTCGAGTTCATAAAAGTAAGGAATAGAATAAATAACAAGATCGTAGAATTTAGTCCAGCTATGGTTAATAAATTTCTATTCTTTTTTTATTTTATCCTCTATTTTCTCCAGGCTTGGTTGCTGAAGTTGATGTGCTCTTATTTGATAAAAGAGTTCTTCAGCCTTTTGTTCGAACGCGGTTTCTTTTAACCCTTGTTCTAGCTCGTCCATATCCAAGTCATCGCAGTACGCAGAGTCTTTATTCTTGAAGTTTTCATATTCTTCGATGAGGTTCTCTACTTCGTACTGGGTATGAACTTGAAGGGATAAAAGTTGGTTCAAAGATTGGGTGGTGGCCACAGAAGTTCGGTGCCAATAAAGAAGCAACAGGAGTGGTCCAAAAACATTTGGAGTTCTGCTTGGGCGATGGGGTTGAGGACGTGACCCCGAGTCATAATATCACAAGCCCATCGAAGGTTCTTGAGAGGAACATCGTCTTCAAGAACATTGAAAGGCAAGTGAAAAAAGGCCGCAAGCAGAAGTTGGGCTTGCTTTCACTGAACTGAAGTAGGGGAAAGTGGAGGCTTATAAGGAGGAAAAACCTTGTCCGCAGAGAGGGTAAGCCTCAATCTCTCTGTCCAGCAGGGATTTTGTGAAGGATGAGGTACAGAGGCTTCCATTTTGAAAGAAGGAGGAAACTGAAGGGCATTAACACAATCAAGCTAGTCAGAAGAGTAAAGCCTCACCTTCTGGCCTAAAAACGATGGGTTATACCCTTATGCCTCTTCTGGGCATCGGGTAGCTTGTACTATCTTTGTAGGCATGGGGGATGTGTACCATACTACAAGCAGATTGTCCTCTAAACTACATCGGCGGTCGATGGACACGTAAGGATAAACCACCGAACTTTGAGCATTAGAAGGGAATTCTAGAGGATCAGTGAACTCAACAAAGTGGTGATTAACTCGCTCCCTTAACTCACATGCCTCAGGTTCCGACCAGCTTCTCCAGCCAGAAGCCCCAGAGGAAGAAGAAGCCACAGCCTCATCCCATGCAAAAGATTGTGGATTAGAAAAAGAACTTCCCATGTCCATATTTGCAAATTTCTGAATCAAAGGATTATGGACAGTGTGTTCATAGTCCAAAGGTTGATAATTTGCAAAAGCTTCCATAACTTGAATATAAAAAGGTGGGTAATGGTAGCTAATCAATGCATGAAGGTTCTTTCAAGGAAGAACAACATTATCAGATGACTTTTCGTAGACTCGATCAATAGAAGAGAGAATTGGTTTAGCCATAAAAGATGTATCAGTCTATTCGAATACTAAGGTGGTGGGGATGTTCAAAAGATTAAAAGAGAATTTAATGCAAATGATGAATGACGGTGGCATTTCTAGAAGAATGCAAAGCCCATGCACGCTCTAAGACGTGATAAAGATCTTGATCCACTAATATCACCAAGTATTGATATATTAGTACGGGGTAATGTTGGCTACATATTTTGTATAAGCCAATTACAATTCAACGCGGGCGTATAAGGGTAATATGGGAAGACTATTCAAGTCTTCGATCGTGATCGTACATGTGGCAGTTAGTATTGTTTCTTACAAGATATGCGTAGTACTGGATCAACAAAGAGATGCAAAGTGATATGGCTTCAACGGTTACTCAAATTCAAATTCAAATTCAAAATCATGAGGGAAGCCTAACTACAGGTAATGGCATAGTGGAGCAAACTATAAGGCAACATGATCAGCAATCATGGAGGAGCGATGCGACGGTTAGAAGTGCAGTTCGATGGTCATCCTTGAGAAGTATAAATAGCAGTGAAAGCCCCAGACTCAAATCCAGAAAACTAGTTTTATTCTACTTTATTTCTTTTCCAGTTTTTACATTTCTTATTCTTTACATTTCTGTACTTTAAATTCATGCACTGCATGTCGTTCATAGGAGTAATTTCAAGTAGATTGTTGTCAGAACCTCACGAGGTCAATTGGATCATTGTAAGTCTTTCTTTTTACTTAATGAAATCGCAATTGTTCTTCAATTAATCATTGTCAGTTTATTCCTCCTAAGCAAAGCCACCAGTAAAAGTCCTCTTCATTGAGGCTGAAAGAACTAAAACACAATCGCTTGATAATTGGTTGGCAATTAAATTTCTGTAAGGACTGATTGATCCTTGCTGACATGCTCACAATTACAAAAATAACCTTCGAAAGCCAAAAAAGCCAACAATATCTAATTTGTGGAAACCTAATTCAGTTTGGTAACAACTAGGATTTTGATAAAAAAAATCCTAGATTCACAATATATATTTATATATTGATATTAATATTGTTTCTTCCAAAGCAGAGGGTAGCAGTTTTGTCATCATATAAATTCAATTATGTGAGTGTGTTGGAAGAATTCATTGGTTTCAAGATTTGGCTGCTTTGGACATTATTTTTTGTGTATCTTCGACTGATTTGATTTAAAGGTGGTTTGGTATATTATTTTGGATCTTCTACAAATTTGTTTCGGAAGATTTTTATTCGTCTATTTGGTGAGGTCTTTCCTCTTGTTTATTTGTGATTATTTGAAATTCACCTAAGGGTGGTTTTGTGAGACCATTCGTGTCTCGTTTGTAATCATTTAGAAACTTATTTGGTTGATAGTAGAATCGGATTTCGATCCTATGAATGTACCTCACATTGAGAGAACCACGTAAAAATTCTTGTGTTACTTTTGACTTAATTTTTCCACATTAGTTTTTATTCCCATTGATTGATTTACTTGTGGGAAATCATATTTTTCTTAACAACTAGTATTAGAGCTACGGTTTATTTGGGTTTATTTATTTGTGTAAATCAATGAAGGAATGTGGGTCGATGTTTAGCTTCAATGGAAGCAATTGGGTAACTTGGAAAACTAAAATAGAGGACCTATTATTTTGTAAAGATATATATGGGCCTATTGAGGGTGATAGTGGCAAACCTGATGATATGAAATATGATGAG
This sequence comes from Camellia lanceoleosa, assembly GCA_025200525.1. Taxonomy (NCBI): domain Eukaryota; kingdom Viridiplantae; phylum Streptophyta; class Magnoliopsida; order Ericales; family Theaceae; genus Camellia; species Camellia lanceoleosa. The sequence goes on along the minus strand of JANUSC010000283.1, from coordinate 7,344 downwards.
TGGAAGAGGCTTAATCGAATAGCCATTGGTGTTATCTGTCAATGGATTGATGACAGTGTGTTTTATCATGTTGTTACTGAAACTTCAAAGACATGATTTATGGAAAAATTAGAAGGCTTTTTATGATAGGAAACCAGCCACAAATAAAGCTTTTTTCTCGCTTAAGTTGGTTAATTTAAAATATAAAGAGGGCAGCCCTATTCCTAACATCCTAATGAAATAAAGAGTATTGTTAACCAACTTGCTTCTATGAAAATTATTTTTGATGATGAGTTGCGCATTTTGATACTACTTAGTTCTTTTGCCCAAAGTTGGAAGACTTTGGTTGTGACAGCTTAGTAATTGGCTACCGATGGAGTTGTCACAATGGACCAAGTCACTATGTGACAACCCTCACTTCTAATTAGTGTTAAATTGTGATTAAGCATGATAAGTAATTGATTAAGATGAAATCCTAAATTATTGTGTGTGAGTGTGATGTTTAGAATGCATTTTTATCTATTTGTTACTGAATGATCTGTTCATGTTTTAATTTCGAACTGTGAATTGAAAGCCTTATCGGCGACCGATTCATAAATTGATTAGTGTTATATGCTAATTAGGATTTATAGAATTTTATGATAGGTTTAATTAAAATTTGATTTGGAATGATTAAATTAGAATAAACAATGTTAAATTAATTGAGCCTAGTCATTTACAAGTGTGCCATTGAGTGGATTTATACAATTGTTGACACACCATTCTTCTTCACTTCACTTTCTTGATAAAAACGTATGAGACAGAGAGAATTGGAAGAGAGATTGAATTCATCTAGAGATTGGCTTGAAAAATTAGAGGAATTGAAAGAGAATTGCATAATTGAGCTACCATATTTGGAATTCAAGACTTAAGGTAGGAAGTTCACTCCCTTAATTATGAATTAAAGTTGTTTCTTGCTTGGTTCATGGAAAAATTGGTGATTAGAGTCAAGAATTAGCTTAAATTGTTAATTTGAGGGTCTATTCATACATGCATGTCCATATTATAGAGTTTTGAAGTTGTTTTGCATGAAATTCTTCCATGCATGTCTAGATCATAGTTGTAATCTAAGAATTCATCATATTTTTGGAAGGAATGGCCTGCTTGATCATGTGTTAGAAGCTTTGAATTCAAATGAACACATGCATGGCATATTTACATCATGTTCTTGAGTTTTGCATTGAATTTGTGTTCAATTGACATACCTTTGGGCTTTGATTTTATAAAATGATCTTCAAAACATGTTGTATTATGAGTTTCTAAGTGTTTTCCAGAAAATTGGCCCAAAAGGATGATTTTTGGTATGTTTGATTCTTGGTTTGAGCTTTGGGAGCAAATCTAGAAAACCCATTTTGGCTTCCACGCCGAGCGAAGGATTCCACACTCGAAAGCCACCACCTTTGTTCTCAGACTCTCGCCGAGCGGCATGCCGGCTCGAGCGAGATTGCAAGCTCAGTTTTTGCATGCGACACACGCCGAGCGATGAGACCTACGCTCGAGCGAGGAACTGTGTCTCACACTCGAGCGAGCATCGAGCGAAGAATTTTAACAACCAGTACTCTTTGCACTTTTACAGACTGCTTGAGTTAGGGAGTCTGTGCTCGAGCGACCTCTCTGTTTTGGTAAGCTCGCTCGAGCAGAGACAACCACGCTCGAGCGAGACCCCCTGCCAAGAATTTTCAAAAGTGTTTTAAAGCACATTTTTCATCCTCATTCCATCCTAGGCATTCCTAGGCCATGTTTAAGGTATCTTAATGAGGATAATGTTATAGAACCACACCAAGTCGTTAAGGGCTAGGTTATTAGTCCCAAGTGTGTAACTTAGTGTGTGTTCGTTCAGAATCAGATAGGTTGGCATCCGAGGACGCCGATTAGCTCGCTTATAGCCCAAAGACTGTGAGTAACAATGTTGTAAAGATATGTTCAATTATAATTATTTTCTCGAGGATCGATCGCATCGCCTCGGGCGACACTATTTATCAATGAATGTTATCCTATTTTATGAACTCGCGGCATCCATAGCAACCATCATCGCTATCAAGTATCGCCACGCTTACAGAGATCTCGCTGGCCCAATGTTTGGAACTACTATGCATCAGATAATGGTCATCAATCGATTGTTCGGTCTATTAAGACCTACTATACCGTTTCTACTATTGATGTACCACGATGATCGCGATTTCAATGAAAATATGGCATGAAATATGAGCCATCGATTGAATAATCGATTCATCGATGCAAATGACGTTTTAATTATCGAAAAGGACATTCATTCTTAACCCTTTACAGCTTGTTATTCACCGGGCTTTAGCTCATCGCTTATATATGTATGTAGGTGCTGTGCATCGGACCGGCTAGAAGCATCAAGTTGCTTTATGTTTTGTCCAGCCAACCGTTGCCCCTCACTTCAAGGTTCCGAGTTCGCTCAAGCCAAGGCTGTTTTGGGGTGTTCCAGATCCACCTTTTTGTCTCTGTTATGTAATGAATGTTTAAGACTTTTGACTATATAGTTATGGTAAAGGGATTGGATCCCTAACCGGTATGTTACGTGTATCCAATATGTATATATGTTCATGGTTATGAATGTGGACTAGTCCATAAAGGTCTTTTTCCATCCAAATTTCCACAGCTCATTGGACATCTTTTATTTACAGTTTGGCTTCTCGCCAAATTTACTCAGACTATTGTTATTATCATATGTGCCTTTGGTAATCACAAATTACTTTGGGGGCGGGTTTGGGTCGTGACAGAAAGTAATTTCCTATGTTTATTATTACCGTATTGCATATAGTGAAATGGAAAATGCAAGAAATGCCGATGAATCTGAATCATCTGAAGTAAGAATGGCAAGGTTGGAAACAATGGTTGAACTGTTGACCGAGACCCTAAGGCAACAATAGAACCAATGCCCCACCTCCTCCAGTACAACCAGAACCTAATGTTCATGATGATGTAATTGCTTTGACACAGAAGTTCAACAAAATGAAGCCACCAACATTCCAAGGCGGTCTTGAGCCACTAAAGGCCGAAGCATGGGTTTTAGAAATTGAAAAGTTGTTTGAAGTGTTTCCGTGTTCTGAGGCACACAAAGTATTACTGGCTACCTTTACCTTACAAGAAGAGGCTAGACGGTGGTAACTGCTCATTCGTGATACAAACAATGCTATGACTTGGGCTCAGTTTAAAGAAGCCTTTTATGAGAAATACTTTCCGCAATGTGTTGAGACCGCAAGGTAACTGAATTTGAATAGTTGAAACAAGGTACCATGTCAGTAGCAGAATATGAATCTAAGTTCATTGAACTCGCCCGATATGCACCACACATGGTTGATACTGATTATAAAAAGGCCAAGAAGTTTGAAGGAGGGCTTAATGTAGAGATACTTGATTGAATCAATGTTTTGAAACTACTCAAATATGTGGATGTCCTTGACCAAGCAATTATGGCTGAGGCAAATGTTGTTGCATTGCAACAGACTAAGACACTGGTGACCGAATGGAGGGGTAAGAGGCAAGGCTTCAATTTCAAAAAGGGCCGAAATAACTCATTGAATAAAAAGCAAAACACAAGGTCAATAAGTAGCTCTAGTCAGGGAAACAATTCCATACCACCCTGCTCCGAATGTGGCAAAAGACATAAGGGGGTTTGCTACAAAATTTCTGGGGCATGTTACAGGTGTGGCAAGGTGGGTCACATGGTCAAAGATTGCCCTTCCACGTCTCAAGGCAATAGTAAGGCTGCAGCTAGTGCCGCAGCATCAACTGTTACACCAAAACCCAATCCCAAAGCTACTGGAAATGAGCCTTTAAGGCAAGGCCGGGTGTTTGCACTCATACCGGGAGATATGCAAAACACCGAGATAGTTGTGTCAGGTATACTCTCAATTTGTGCTCAAAATGCCTATATTCTGATTGATTCGGGGTCTACACATTCGTTTGTCTCGCATGCTTTTTCACGAAAATTAAATAGACCCCTGGAACCCATGAATTATTTGTTAGCTATATCTTCACCTACTGGGGGATCCATGACTTGTACTTATGTGTATCCTGCATGTGAGATTGTTATTGGGGATGTACTTATGTTGATTTACTGCCTTTGAATATTGATCATTTCGATGTAATTTTGGGAATGGACTAGTTAACAAAATATCATGCTTCTATAGATTGTGTAACGAAACAAGTTGTTTTTCGTCCACCTGGATTGCCTGAATTTGTATTTAACGGAGTTGGTGTAGTACCTTCCCCATATTTGATTCGGCCATGAAAGCATTCAAATTAATTAAAAAGGTGCAAAGGGTATTTATGTTGTATATTGACTGTACTAACACTAAAGCTATTGTGATAGTATTCCTATAGTCGAGAATTCCCAGATGTTTTTCCAGATGACTTGCCAGGGGATTTGATTGATAGGGAGATTGAGTTCACCATTGAGATGTTACCGCATGCAACATGCCCAATTTCCAAAGCTCAGATGTGATGACACCCATCAATTAAAAGAATTGAAAATTCAATTGCAAGAATCGAGGATAAGAAGTTTCTCGACTCAAGATTTCACCGGGTGCACCCGCTTTATTTGTGAAAAGAAGGATGGCTCATTAAGGCTTTGCATTGACTACCGCGAATTAAACAAGGTGACAGTGAAAAACAAGTACCCATTGCCTCGTATTGATGATTTATTTGAGCAATTGCAAGGTGCTCAAGTTTTCTCCAAAATTGACCTTAGATCTGGATATCACCATTGAAAGTAAAAACAGAGGACATTGAAAAGATCGCGCTTTCCAACGAGGTACCTGACATATTATGAATTTCTTGTTATGCCTTTCGAGTTACTAATACGCCCGATTTATGGATCTTAGGAATAGAATTTTCAAACCATTTCTTGATTAATTTGTGGTTGTTTTTATAGATGACATTTTGATTTATTCCAAGAGTAAGGAAGAACATGAACTTCATTTGAGAATTGCTTTACAGACCTTAAGAGAACAGAAACTGTATGCAAAACTAACAAAGTGCGAATTTTGGCTTGATAATGTTATGTTTTGGGGCATGTGATTAGTAAGGATGGCCAATGCTTGGACCCACAAAAGATTGAAGCAATGGTGAATTGGCCTCACGACTAACGTTATTGAAGTTCGAGTTTCTGGGTTTAGTCGGGTACTACAGAGGTTTGTGAAAGATTTTTCAAAATTGCTTTACTATCGACTCAATTGACTCAAAAGGGATATCATTTGACCGGACTAATCAGAGAGAATCAAATTTTCCAAGAATTAAAGACTCGACTTCAGGATCAAGACTAATTCTCACCCTACCCTCGTGTATGGATGGATTTACTATTTTAGTGATGCTTTATAAGGTTTTGGGATGTGTGTTAATGCAGAATGGTAAAGTTATAGCGTATGCTTCTTGACAACTGAGGCCAGACGAAAAGAACTACCCAACTCATGACTTAGAACTTACTGCAGTGGTATTTGCATTGAAAATTTGGTGCCACTACTTATATGGGGCAACATGTGAGGTGTACAGATCACAAGAGTTTGAAATATTTTTACACGTAAAGAGTTGAACATGAGACAATGGAGATGGTTAGAACTCGATAAAGGACTATGACTTACAAATTTTGTACCATCCGAGGAAAGCTAACAATGTCGATGCACTTAGTCAGAAATCAATTGGGAATTTGGCCTGTTTAATCATCGGACAAAAAGAACTGTTATGTGATCTTAAGAAATTTGAAGTTGAGATTGTTTTACGAGAACAAGGTGGGACATTGGCTGCTATTTCTGCTTAACCGGCACTTATTAAGGAGATTAAAGAGAAACAACACTAATATGACTTTTGAAGAAGGTCATTGATGAACCGAATCCAAACCAAGGCCGGACTTTGAATTTGAAAACAATGTATTGAAATTTCAGGAAGGTTGTGTGTACCAAATGATTCCAAATCTAAAAGACGAAGTCTTACAGAAGGCTACAATTCAAAACTTTCCATCCATCCAGAAATACAAAATGTACCAAGACTTGAAACTTAATTTCGTACAGTGAATGAAGAAAGAAATTGTCGAGTTTGTGTCAAATGCCTACATTGCCAACAAGTCAAAGTCGAACATCAATGACAGGGTTTACTTCAACTCTTACCAATACCGAGTAGAAATGGGAACATATCACTATGGATTTCATTGTTGATTGCTCGCCCAAAGAAAGGTATGGATTCAATTTGGGTTATTGTTGATCGATTGACTAAATCGCTTCACTTCACTCAAAATAATTTATAATGCGGACAAATTGGCTACAATATATATTGATGAGATTGTTAGATTGCATGGAGTGCCTGTGTCTATTGTTTCTGATAGGGACTTGAAGTTTACATCGAGATTTTGGCAAAGTCTGCAAACGGCATTGGGTAAAATTTGAGGTTGAGAAGATACCATCCTCAAACAGATGGCCAATCAAAAGAACCATCCAGACTTTGGAAGACTTACTGCGCATGTGTGTTCTTAATTTCCAAGGAAATTGGGGAAGTCATTTACCTTCATCCGAATTCGCCTACAACAACAATTTTCATTCGAGAATCGGTATCGCGCCTTTCGAGGTCTTATATGGCAGAAAATGTCGATCTCCTATTTGTTGGGCAGAAGTTGGAGATGAGTCTTTACTTGGGCCCAAGATTATACACGAGACCACAGAAAAGGTGAAACTGATTCAACAAAGATTGAAAACCGCACAAAGCTGACAAAAAAGTTATGCGAATGTACGAAGGCGAGACAGAGAATATGAAGTGGGTGATCATGTTTTTGTTAAAGTGACACCAATGAAAAGACAAAGCCTCGCTTTTGGGGGCTACAAGCTAGCACCTAGATATGTTAAACAGATGAAATCATTGAGAAGATTAACTGTGGTATATCAAGTGGCGCTCTCCAAATAGAACATATGCATAATGTTTTCTATATTTCAATGTTGAGGATTATCTTCGATCCCTTTCATGTTATTGAACCTACCTGTGGTGTTAAGTGATGATTACACTTATGTAGAACGGCCTATTCATTGTAAACCAACGAACCAAGAAGTTGAGAAATAAGGAAATCCTGTTAGTGAAGGTGATTGACAAAACCATGGTGACATTTATGCCACTTCGAAAGAGAAGACGATATGATGAAAAGATATCATGAATTGTTCCTCGAATCCGTTGTTCTTCCAAATGAAGGTAATTCGAAGTTTGTGCCTGAGGACCAAACTTTTTTTAAGGGGAAGACCGTGACAACCCTCACTTTTACTAGCGTTAAATTGTAGATTACATGATAAGTAATTAAGAAATTAAGATGAAATCCTA